>SNQJ01S0154006.1:0-22668 GCA_010110895.2 Picea sitchensis
TCCAGAGACAAGGAGGTTGCAGAACCCTGCTGAGGTAGGGGGTCTGCATCATATTGTCAAGATGAATAATGAATATGTTGTGACGATCTTCCAAGAATATTTAATCCTCATAACTCTGTATGTGAATCCTGTCAAATGGGGAAACTAAATCGTGTTCAATTCAAATAGAAGAGTTTCACATCTTCAGAGAAACCACTTCAACTTATTCAGATGGATATGTTTGGACCATCGTAAAAGGATGGAAATAGAGGAGAAAGTTACTTTATGCTGGTCACTGATGACTTCTCCAGACTTACGTGGGTTGCCTTTCAGAGAAAAAATCTAGAATTTTTGAGAAGTTTAAGGCGTTAGCTGAGAATAAGACAGGAATGAAGTTAAAGGTAATTCACTCATACAGGGGAGGATAATTTTGTCAATATATTTCAAATAATTCTTTGACAGACATGGAATTAAAAGAGAATATTTTATTCCAGGTACTCCTCAACAAAATGGAGTTGTATAACACGAAAATAGATCCGTTCAGGAGATGGCAAGGACTATGATGAGTGAAAGGGACATTTCATAAACCTTCTGAGTGGAGTTTTTTCACATGATTGTTCATATTCTAAATAAAGCGTATCTAAGTCCAAACAATGATAAAACTCCATATGATCTTTGGTTTGGTCAGCTAGCATCAATCATGCACTTCAAAGTATTTGGAAGTAAATGCTACATCAAAAATAATGTTGATCATCTCGGAAAGTTTGATGGTAGAGATAATGAAGATTACTGGCTCACCGACACTCTCCAGACTTACGTGGGTTGCCTTTCAGAGAAAAATCTAGAATTTTTGAGAAGTTTAAGGCGTTAGCTGAGAATCATACATGAATGAAGTTAAAGGTAATTCACTCATATAGGGGAGGATAATTTTGTCAATATATTTCAAATAATTCTTTGATGTGACATGGAATTAAAAGAGAATATTTTATTCCGTGTACTCCTCAACAAAATGGAGTTGTATAACACGAAAATAGATCCATTTAGGAGATGGCAAGGACTATGATGAGTGAAAGGGACATATCAAAAACCTTCTGGGTGGAGGATTTTCACATGATTGTCTGATGTATTCCTAAATAAAGTCGTATCTAAGGCCCAACAATGATAAAACTCCATATGATCTTTGGTTTGGTCAGCTAGCATCAATCATGCACTTCAAAGTATTTGGAAGTAAATGCCACGTCAAAAATAATGTTGATCATCTCGAAAAGTTTGATGGTAGAGATAATGAAGATAATATCTTCTTAGGGTATGCTACGAACAACAAAGGATACAGATTCTTTAACAAAGAATGCATAAATTAGTATAATGTATTGATGTTCGAATTGACGCAGGAAGCTCCTCTAAAAAGATCAATGTAGAATGTCCAAAGGATGAAGAAGATGATGAGGATGATAATGAAATGAAGAACAACAAATATTAGAGTCACAAGAAGATGATAAACCAGGTGGAGAAGAGACACCTTATTGCTAGAAGAGTCAATACAACATCAAAATCAAATCCTTCCCTAGATTACTCCAAAAGAATCATCCCTCCATAGATAATTGGTGAGAAAGACGAATGTGTACAAACTAGGAGAAGGTTAATCAAAGACACTGAGTAATCACATATATCCTTCATATCAATGGTGTAACCCAAGAACTTTAATGAAGCCAGTAACAATGTAAAATTGGTTTAAATCAATGAATGAGGAACTGGATTAGATTGAAAGAATGATACTTGGGAACTTGTCCCCCAATCACTCAAAATAAAATGTAATAGATCCAAAATGGGTCTACAAAAATAAGATGTGAATGAGAGTGGAAACATTGTGGAATAAAGGGTGATTGTCCTCAAATGGTGTATTCTCCCAAATATAAGGACTATATTTTGATGAAACACTTGTGCCTATAGCAATATTAGGCTATTAGAATGCTTTATTCTATGATTTTCATAAGTAAGAAGTCAGCATACCAAATGGAATGTCATTTTTCTAAATGGAGATTTAAAACAAGAAGTCTATATGGAACAACTAGAGTTTCTCCAACTGTCAGATAATCCTGACCTTGGTTCCGCATCACCAAGAAATCCATATATAAGGAACAACTTCTGCCATGCCTAGCATTACATATTGGATAAGTATCTTCAAGACAAGGTTTCAAGAGAGGAACAATTGACTGTAATCTATATATCAAAATAGAGGATAATGATTTCTGACATGTTGGTCTATGTAGATGACATCATCCTCAAGTAATAGTTTCACTCCAGACAATGGTTTTCTTATACAAATCGAATTTGAAATGTCTATGATATGTTGGAACATTCTTTCCTTTTCATGAACATTTTTCTCGAGAAATATCTAAGAGAAATGTCGGTGTTGGGTTTCAAATGAAGATTTACATGTAAGGAGCATGCCTATTCTAATCTGCAAGTTAAGAAAGGATGATGAATCAACTGATGTTGATCAAAGCTCATATAGTTCCCATCATAGGTAGTATGTTGTACATCACAACATCCCGTCCAAAACATAATGAATGTTGTTGGAATGGTAGGAAGGTGCTAAGTTTGTACCTAAAACAAAGTCATTTGGATTTTGGATTTTTGTGACTAGTGTTATCACACTCAGCTAAGTACGGGTTATCATATCTTATTTTAGGTGCATTCTAATGTTTTCATCCAAAGAACTTCATGCAACAGATGTACCAACAATGTATTCTTCCCATGTTGTAGAGAGTGATGTTTGTTTCGTTTAACCATGCTACCATACTCTTCTTTCAAGTAAGAAAAATTCTCTCCACCATTCTCCTATCACCTATATATCTCCATTTCCAATCAGATCGTATGTAGTTAGATTGAAGTGCATTTTCTTTTAGATACCATAATACAAGTTCTAGGGTGCTTTGAAGATATATAGAATATTTGTAATCGGGCTTTTAAGTGAGTTTCTTTTGGTGCGGATTTCACCTCCCATCCATTCCCACAACATGGCTGATGTTAGTCTCTTGTTGTTGTTGAATAGAGAGGAATTCCAACCATTGATCTATACATTGTTTGGTCCAATTTCTCAAGGTATTTTCACATTCTAGGCTTATTTCTATGTCTGACTCCATGGGACTACTCTATAGGTTTATTGTATTCCATAAAAATAAACCTTAGTTAAATAACACCACTTTTCATAGTTAAATAATTGTTTGAAGTATATTAAGTTTAAATAATTGTCCCACTATTAACATTAATGGTATATTAATTATTAATTAATGTATTAATTAATTTACCAATATTGGCGGCCTATTACTCAGAATTTAAGTTGAATAGAATTTTAATTTACAATAAAACTTAACATATCTAATGGATGGAACCATTAAGGGATAAATAAGGGGATAAGGTGGTTGGTACTGAATGGAGGGATAAGGTGGTGCCCTAACAAAGAAGGTAGTGGAATGTGAAAAGGGAGGATATGGGGGGAAAGTTCACCCTGAGAAGGGGACTTTGTTGCAGGCTGTATACTTATTTTCATAGGGAGACCTGTATTGGCACCCTTACTCTGGGTGATTTGGGACTCAGATTAATAGTTTCCTAGTCGAGAAGCTTGTTGTGGTGGACCTGAGATAGGGAACACCCTGCTGTTTCGGAGTTTTGGGGTTCTGGGCCGTGAATCCCTATGGAAAACTTGGCTAGGGAGATTGATAGGCTTTTATTCCTAGTCACAGGTTAGATGGTTTTGGGAAAGTATCACAATGTGCTGGAGGAATAGTAGTAGCACTTGCTAGAGGTATGTATTTCATTATTCTAATGTGTTATGTAATTTATTATGATCTTCATAAATTTTAACATATATGTTGTTTATTGGTTATATGTTGGTTATGAGTTGTTTTATGTTGACTAAGGAATTGTAAATACAAGAAGCACCTCTCTTATTAAATTTATTTTATGTTTTATAAGCACCTCACAGGCAAGAGACCTGCCACACAGTATCATCATAGCTTAGTTTGAAATCTAGACCAGCTCCACCTACCCAACCTTGCATCCCTGCTAGACTCTGACATAAAGTTAAGTCAGGTCCAGAACCTTGAAACTCTAAAAACTCTAAAAACTTGTTGTTGACTGTGAAGCAATGAAACCCACATGCAAGGGTTATGTAATGTAATGGTTAGATACACATCACCACCCCATATAGAAAATGTGAGGGAGGTGTGTGTACATAAATATATACAACCACCAAGCTCTAGCTCCAATCTAACCTCAAGTAGTGATAAGCACACAATTTTTTAGTATATATATGATCTCTATATATATATATATATATATATATATATATAAAACAATATTCCATTGAAACTGTTTCCCAAAATAGATATGCTCACATTGAAATTTTAGAAACAGAGGTGGTAAACTAATATATATATATATATATATATATAATAAATATAACACAAAAAAAAATAGTATAAACCATATCACAGTAAAACATAAAAATAAAGATTCCAATGGTAGGAGGATATGTTTTAGCTCATCAAAGTGAAATCAGATACATAATCCCTCATTATGCCTATTACAACAATAATCTTCAACAACATGCTATTAAGATATAGACATAAACACAAAAATACAGAGTAATCTTGGGTGAATCCCACCAATGGTATAAATACGATCCCATTCCATCCCATCAAACTTCAGTCAATTTCATTAGTAGGGAAAATGATACCATAACATCTAGAACATAAGGCACTCCAAAAAAAATTTTAGACATTATATCACCTAACGATCGAGCAAATACAAGTGCCTCGAGAGGACAAACTAAAACCCTAGTCATAGTCTCCAATCGTAATCAATAAATCATTACTAAACACATAATGAACTCAATTGGATCAAAGAATACATCCCTGTAGAAATTACAATCTCCAACAAAAGATGAACTACATACCCCTCAAATCCAGAATTCAACAAAATGAAAAAATAATCGCGGCACAAAAAAGGAATAGGAAAACTCTGCAAAACCGGCAAAGACTAAAAAAACAAAAACCTTTAAAATACAATTTAAGAATAAAAATACTATAAAACAAAATTAAGAATAAAAATATGACTTATGACTCACTGAACCCAATTTCATGCATACAATCGAGAGCTATCCTATCAAATGTCGAGCACTTCATTCCAAGTCACAAGGTAGCACCAATACACAAGACGACACACAAGGTAGCACCAACACACAAGGCAACAAGCGACAACCCATGAGGGAACATAGTTTTTGCACAACACATTAGAAACCAAGCCAAAGTAACTGAAGCCACTCTCGCCATAGCTATAGCAGTGAATTAACTCTTGCCATAGCTATAGCAGTGAAGTAAAACAAGTGCCAGGAGACCAAGGAGGAACCACAACAAGCCCTTGAGTCAATAATCCATGCCATGACTCCAAACCGCTAGATGAGTAAAAGAGGCGGGGTGAAGGTCTAGCTCCTACCCTAAGACCCGCAAAACACCTACCGCTAAACGTTAGCGCAAAACCCATGAGGACCAAAGGGCAAGCTCGTAGCTCCCAAGCTAGCGTGCAGGCAGTCAACCATAAAACATTCGCAACCATACAAAAGGCCACCACAACCACTAGACCTTGCTTTAACCTCGTTAACTGCCAAAGGTTAACACCAAAGCCCAGGCTAACACCTTCTGCTAAGCTATAAAGAGGATCCCATGAGTCATTTGCAATCACAATGTGCCCACATCCACTTGTACTATAGCAACTTATACCAGTAGGAAACCAAGGGATTAGAAACAATACGAAGTCAAGCTACCGAAAATACAATCATGTTCCAGCGGTAAAGAAATCAATTCAAAGGACCGCTTTATTCCAAGGGTTTCAGTGTCATATTCCAAATCCATTAAATCATACTCGTTTTAAGAACCCTCGCAGAAGACAACACCATGGCAATGACGCAACCAAGAGTACAATGGGTTGAGCATTGTAGACAAACCTGATTGAATCAGACCAATCAACGCTTGAGCCATAATGCGCTCCATCGTAAGATAAGCCATTAACGTATGGCTGAATGAAAGAGTACCTGAAAACCTCCGACATTAGCTCATAGGTTTTGAGGTATGGTTCCTCATCATATTTAATTAAATGCTTAAACATGGTAGTGAAGCAATGGCAGAACTCACCCCAATTTTACCCAGGAGTTTTGTTTATGAACGGTTTATTTATGATATGTCTTTATTCATTATGTCATTTTTCTATTTTATCTTTAGTTTTAATTACTTTAAACTGGTAAATTACCTTTACCATTTCAATTTATTCTAATTAAATAAAACATTTTTGTATTTATGTTTAGTCGAAATTTTATATCGACAATTTCAATTTTTAGGTTTTTTTGTTATTTTAAACAACACTAATTTACCCTGTAACTTATTGCTACAAAGCATTTAAACAAGGTGGTTTTAAATTTATCAATACTATAACGACTGAAGAAATATCACGGATTGATATTATATTTACCAATGACTATCAACAATATGGAATAAAATAACATTAGGGATAGTGAAGAATTTATTTTACGGCTAGATAAAATTTTGTTGGAGCAGTTCGTTTTATAACCTACGGAATCATCCATACCGAGAGAGCTTCTACCAAGTAACTAGCTACACCAATTTGACTCTATTAGTAATGATGGACAATGCGTTGACTGGTACATAAGAGAGCCAGTTTCCTTTAGCGGTTACCGCCGAGGCTTCGTCCTCGACTCCAGCCACTGCAGAGAATAGGTCAGTTCCATAATGTGGTGCAACAAAACCTTGCCTGAACCCTTTGTTTCGCTTAAGTTGTCAAAATGTGGAATTTAACCTAGACGCCAGAAAACCATGATGCATGGCATGAGTTGCTGTAGATGAGAGGAAACCCAAGGCGAGGGCATTGACGGTAGGACCATGCATCACCACCAATTATCAATTCGACTAGTTTCCGTCCGCCTGAGGCGTAATGAGACTTCAAGGGGATCCAACCACAGATTGAAGTGGGACCTCCACTGGAATGGCACTGAAAGGATTGCGATTCGTGGGGAGGGCCTCCACCAAGACATCACTAGAACGCAAAAGATCACAAACCTTCTGAGTTTCATAGGAGCTGCCAGCGAACGCGGCAGCGAAGTTAGAAGGTGGCATGAAGGTGTTTCACCAGAGACTATGCATCCACGCCGAAGTAAAAAAATATAACTTTTTCTGGGCTGAGGATGCCCTAATCAGAGGCAATTGCACCACCTCGGACATCGTCTCTGGGAATTTTTGAGAGGAAGATCACCATCTTACGCGAGGAATGTATAAATTTCATGCTTCAGTACACCTGAATAATAAGAGGACGTTGAATTGGTCAAAATTGTCTTCATGATAACAGAACGCATATAAAAGACTTTGTCTATGGTTAAACCTAAGATAGCCATGGTGTAGATGTAAAACCACCTTCATGGTAAGTAGTTGAAAATGCTTGTTATGCGGAGGAACACATAACTTAAATGGAGGTACAAGATCGCCCTTTCCGCATCATCCTGGATCTGTGGAAATCCCCAGGGACATTTTCAAGAAAGGGAGCTCCAGGCCACATCCATATGTTTATAGAGTTGCACCAAGGATAGTCACCATAGTTATTTCAATGGAAGTGAGTGCAACATCCCATTCATCACCAACAACATCGTAACCAAACCATATCCGTGGAGAAACTAGTAAAGTGTAGTCCGGGCGGAACCGGCTCGGTGAGACCATCACCGAAAGGCTAAGCAAGCAGTTCCCTCGTTACATGTTGGGGTGTGAGGACCACATTGGCCAGTAAGGACTCCAGAGTTAGCATGATTTGTAGATAAGGAAAGGCCCCGATTGGAAGAGAAAGTGGTAGCCACTAGACTTCTGCATTAGTTAATAATCACCAAGCAAAACATCAATCCACGATGGTGCAATCATCAGGTGCGCTAAATCATATAAATGTTAAAATTTTATTTGATTCTAGTGCGCCAGATAGTTTACTTCACCATCTTCATTAGAAAGAGTGGGTTGGCGTTCTACAAGAAGATGAGTTTAAACAAGCTCCAGAGATGCTTCTAAGGGCAGGTAGCCCCAGCATTGATAATTGGCCCACAGGATATCCTGGAGGCGGTACCACCAGTTGAAGGTGAGCGTCAATCGCTTCTAGTAGCATAAGGACCCTTTAAATCCATTGGAATGGATTGGTTATAAGCCCATCGATCTATGGTAGACTGTTTCACAAAAAAAAGGGTGCTCTGTGTAGAAGACGAAGGAAGGCCAGTAGAGAACCATGGTGTACAAAGAAAGGTGTCTCTACGCTTTATCTCAAATATGAAGGTTAAGTGATGGTTGATGCAAGGGTGTCGAATACCAGGTCGCTGAAGCAAAGTTGAATGAAAGGAAAGGACCTCCCAACACCGAAGTTTTTCCTACAAGCTTTAAGGAGAAGCATTCCATATTCCTCCCACGCATTATTTTATGAGGCTGAGTGGTACTTATCCCTCTATAAAGCCGAGAGGGATCACCTCTGAAGTAAAGTCCCCTATATGACGTTTGGTGATCCGGCACAACCATGACCAGAGTGGCACATGGCCTATAGTAGGCTAAAAACAAGAATAGACACTTCATATAAGAATAGATACATCGTATTTAATTACAAAATTGAACCACCTTCCATAGTTGAATCTTACACTTATGTAAATAAAATACACACATGCACACATATATGAAGTAGAGGATAGGTCTCATGAACCTATAGTCTACCTGTATATTTTTTAAATTGAGATTCTCCCAAATTTTTCTCAATACTTGAGTTCATGTGGAACTACCTTCCCTCAAGTGCTCTAGCTTTTTAGCCAACCTGCCTTACTAAACTGTAAAATACACCTCTTTAAATCGGTATGCCCATAACTTCCTTAGAAGGCACATCTTCAAATCCAACCAATTCCCACTCAGCCAAGTTTATCCAACAATAGGCACACATCCAACTATCAACTCTAAAACATCACAAGAATACATATAATTAGCCACTTATTCAATACTTTGTTATGCACCCAAAGACCAAAAATCAGCATAAAAGGAAAGAGAAGTAACCCCATTCCTTAATAAAGAGAGAATAATGGATATGAATCCCCCTGAGAGGAAAATCATTTACAATAGAACAAATGTATAATATGAGATGAACCTAAAACTAGCATCTCCTTCAGAGTAGTAGGAAGAGAAAGGGTACACCGACCATTGTGGATCTTCTAAAATAAGCACTTCTCCAATTTGTTGAGGTATTCAATACCCCAAACCTTGCATCTCCCCAATCTTGGCTCAAGGATTGTTTGTGGCTCTAGAATTATTTTCCCTTCTCCATTAATCTCTTGAAACTACTTGAATTGGGACCTTTCTTCACCAATTCACCTTGTTTTATGAAAGAAAATGTGTGGAAGACTAGATGGTACATGTGAATTGTTGAGCTAACTCCAATTTTAGAAGCCATATTTCCAACTCCTCTACAAATAATCTTAGAGGTAACCTATAATTCTTGCGTTACTTATTGTCCTTCTTCCCTAGGTAATACTCCATTAAAGGTTGCAACCTTAGAAATATCCAATCCCCCACCTCAAATTATCTTTCACTCTTATGTTGATATTCTTGTTTTTTCATACTATTTTGATCCATAACCAAGTCAACCCCCTAAATAGTTTTAGAACCTCTTGTTGGTGATGTGGTCCTCCAATGATTAAATATTCACCTCCCCTTTCACTGCGATGTGATGATGGAGGATGATATCCATAAAAGTACCACAAATGAGGATATTTTGATGAAGTACATGATGTTTTGTACAATTTTCCAAGGAAAATCACTTTACCTCTTGTGTTTGGAAATAAATGAAGATAACTTTCTAGAAATTTATTCACAATCTCGCTTCCACGATTGAGTATGGTAAATACCATAGATGAGATAATTGAGTACCCAAAAAATACATAATTTTCACTTAGTCTAAAAATTTCAAGCAAAAAATGGATCTCTATCACTTATAGTGATCTTAGAGATTTCATGCAGATTTGGAATTGGCTCCACTAATGATATGGATACTATCATTTCTTCAAAAGGATCAGAAAGGGAGAAAAAATTGGGAACAAATTGTGATTCAATCCACTATGACATAGATGAAATACCTTCCTTTGAACATGGTTAGACTTGTAATGAAATCTATTAAAATTGCTTCTCAATGTTGACTTTGTATAGGTAATGGTTGTAAGAGACAAGAGGTATTGACTTTCTCTCCTTTACTATATTGTAAAACCACACATTCAACCACATAATTTTGAACATCAGTTTTAAGAACCTTAAAAACGTCCTTCCTGATCTTGTGGTAATTTTTCAAGAACCATGAATTTCATCCTATAGGATAAGTGTGAAATTCCAAAACGACCTTCTATTTTTCCTCAGAATTCTTAAATAAATATAAGTGGTCTTTGTATTTCAAATCACTCTTCCACACAAATTTATCTAATTAACTTACATCCTCCTCTAGTTTTTGAATGATATTACTCATTCTATCATTGTTTCTTCAACCCACCAAGACGTGGAATGGAAATAGGGACAATAATAAAACCCCATGTTCTCTCTTTAGTTTGCGCATCTTACCATCAATTGTTTTCATTTTTGTTGATATATTTCCAAATTCATAACCCAAACATCTTTAGAACTCCATTTTTTATATTTTGAGGTAATTGTTGCTCCAATAAGTTCTTCAAACTAGAATGATTGTTTTTTTATCTTGAAAGCGTCTTGATATTAGGTAAGTGTGTTATTTATAAACTCTATGTGCCATGGAAAAATACTTCCCTTTCATAAAATGGCTCGAGTAAGTTCTTTACGCATGGCTAAAAGGTAAGGAGTCTTTCTTATTGTATTAAAAATGCACTAATGCCATGTCCAAAGTCATCACATTCCAAAATAAAGGTTTTGAATAAGCATATAACGTAGAGTTGTACACTTATCGCGTTGGTAACATCAGAGGGTGAATCAGCATTTGAGCTATCAATCCCTTTTAACTTTCATCAAAAAAATCTAGTCTACTTTATATAGAGATCAGTTGTTGCATTCTTATGACAAGAGTAATTCGTAGATCTTATTATGGATTTCTTCATTCATCGATGCCTTTTAAATAAATCAACAAAAAATAAACTACAATACGATGAGTAGCACACATGAACACCAGATTGCCATGGAAACCAAATCTGAGAAACCACGTTGCTCTTTGTCTTCAATGAATATTATTAAAACATTCGTACCATCGCGTAATTTACATTAGTGCCGTGTTTCTACCCGAAGGTTACAACCTTCTCAAGCGCATCATCCTTTCCTCTGGAAGGGGTTTCAACTCCAAGATAGTACCAACTTCTACCGGTAGCGGTTTAACTCCTCATACCATCATCGACCACGCTTCATTTAATTTCAATCGGATCGTAGTTTCATCTAGTGTTATGATGAATATGTACATTTGCACCGGCTGCATCTACGTGACCGCCGTGTTACCAGCGATTACATATAATAAATAACCTACAAACTCGAGAAGATGCCTTCATCCATGGTTGCGTAATCATAAATAATTTCCACAATGTAGATCTGTTTCCCGACTGCCACAGGGAGGTTCTTCTTTCTTCAAACTTGCCATGCTACCGCCAGTTTGACCCTAACGCACTGCGAGATATCCCCGCTTGTCAAGATGGCCTCCTCATCCCTTTGCAACCACGCCGAGCTCTTCATCCTTCTTTTTAAACTCCCATTACCCAGGGACCCGCTTCAACGCCATTACTGGTCCCATATTTATTACCCTAGAGGGAATCGGGCCTTTAAAATTTGAAATAAATTCACGCACCGTTGTAGCTCCGCCGATATAGGCTTCCTGGCCCCATAGGGACCATCAACACATGACCCCATCAAACTGCCATCGGGTTTCGGCGATTTCGATGTCACAATGCACATGTCTCCATGACCCGCGATTCCCCTACCCCCGAAGCGAGCCCCATCGCTACATATTAATGGTCCATATGACCACACCATGACCATAAGTTAACCTCACGTATACTTGAGTTTTTGATGCATCAATGAATTCACCTTAGATTTCCCGACGGCCCGGACATCCCATCGCATTCATGCCAATACTGGCCTCCACTACCGTCTCCTTGTTGTGCCGATTTATATCCTACCATTTGATTGTATCACATTTCGCTGAAGTTGTGTAAAACTCTTTTCGGAGAAAGCCCGGATCTCCGAGGGTCCCAATTCGATTAGCCGATGGACGAATTCTCCTGCTGAAGCCTTTTTGCCGAGCAGGCACCCACATTCCGCCATCGCCATTCCCGATAGCGATGGTCCGACCTTCTGGATTTCGGGATACTTCATCTCGCTTCGAATCGAACTCCGATTTCCGGCGTCCGGACATGCCGATTATTCGATCTTCGGCACTGGCCTCGATGGACGAATTCTACGATGTTGCAATCCTTACCATATCCCCGATCTATGAAACTCCGATGAATTTTACACCGGGTTCCTCCCGGCCGCCCGCCATATGACCAACTCCCCGTGGACTACAATTCATCCCGTCAGCCGCCGGGGTTTGCGAAGTTCGATATATGACCTTTTCTTCCGTGATCTCCGATATCCTGATATATGGATGCCACCCCGCCATTCCACGCACCTCTTGATCCTTTGACACGCTGGGCTCCATTTGAGGATCCATCGGTCAGGAGTCTTCTCTTCGCAGTCAGGTTCATAGCTCCTGGTAACCCCTTAAATAGTCTCAAGACTCTCAATTTGTCGTGGATGTCTCCATCGCCACACGCGGGTTTGATACCGCATAAATTCGCCACGGTCATTCTGGATTTGTGACTTCACCAGGTTCTAACTGAATCTTCCACACCGCTATTACCTAGCGTTACCACACATTTGGTTGTGCCACTGCCACGGATTCTCAGATATCATAAATTCGGTTTTTCGCCTTGTTTCTTTGCGTTGAAACCCCACAAACCTGGAAGGAATGCCGCCATTACACGCCCACACGAATAGACGGTCCAAATTTATCTATTCATCGGTCGAATCGGATTTCGATATCGCGTAAATCGGGATTTTCACAATATTTCTTTGCATGTTGAAACTCTCATCCGGAACTCCGGCTGGCTGGTCAGCTCTCAGCTATTTTGCGTGCAGACCGGACGTCGGCCGGTATCTCGCTTCCAAATCGATGGCATGATCACCTTCCACGCCAACAGAACCGTGACTAATAATCGGGTATTTCTCCCGATCCAAGAAATGGTCAGATTTTCGAGTGAGATCGGATGGCTCTCGGTCTCTTTCCTCTGCGGTTCTTGCACGTAGCATTTATGCCTCCGAAGCCCCTCCTCAATCCTTAAAGGCTTTTAATTTCTTATCCACTACTCAATGTTTTCCATCAATGACAACAACCATCAATACACATCTCTGTCAGTTCAATATTTCGCCAGCACTTTGCATTGATGGCAACACTTTGCATTCAGACTCAACACTCTCCGTGATTCACCATTGGGACGAATTGGTTCTCCCAGATTCAATTCATTCAGATCAAATCGCCATCTTCTCCCTTTGATATCAATGGCAAAGAGTGGACCGTAATTATGTCTCCAAACCACAGTTAGTCAACAATAAGTCCTTTAGCTGCAAAGAACCAGTTGATAAGGTTCCAGACTTAATTAGATCTGTCCCAGACACGTTTGAGATAATCAATTGGTAGAGGCTTGTAAAGATATCAACCACTTGTTCTTTGGAGGGAACACATCTAAATTTTACCTTTTGCTCAAGCACTTCTGCCTCGTGAAGAAACATATTTGAATAAATGTGCTCGGTCTTGGAATGGCAGTCAGATTCTTTTGAGATCGATAGCAGTTCTATTTTGTATTATCACACATAATAAAGATAGGAGATGAACATTTGATTTGAAAATCTTGAAGAGTCGTATCATCCAAAGGAGTTGAGTACAACAAGATGCAAAGAACGACATTCTCATCAGGATAAGGCAATGGAACTTTGTTTCTTTTTGAACCAAGATACTAACCGGGGTCCCATGTAGAATGCACCACCACTTCCAGCCCAATCTGCATCAGTGTCTGCATGAAGAGTAAGATCAACATTCCTTGATACCATAGTCCAAAATCTTGAGTCCCTTGTAGATATTTGAATATTCTTTCACCGCCTGAAGGTGAGACTATCTTGGATTGGCTTGAAATCATCCAAAAATCCCAACCCAGATGTATATACCGTCCAGCCCTTTCCAAGTGAGATACGACTCCCTACTCATAGATCAATCGGGTTGATTCACCGTGGAGTAAACTCATCATTAGTGTCAGGATTACACACCTGCCATTTGGTGTACTCTACAGTTTGCAATCTCAGCCATAATTTTGAGGATTTGCCTGTGTACTGCTCTAGATAGAAAATGCCATCCTGCTGTTTGTTAATGGTAATCCCAGCATCAGCATTTCCCCAAGTACATTTCAAATTCTTGCTGCATGTTAGAAGAAAATTTATGACTCATGGATTCTCTCTATTACTTCCAAAAATTATATCATAAAACTGCTACACTTAGTAGTTTGTCATTTTCAGTTTTTATGTTGTTATCACCGTGAGATCCCTTTCTAACTCCTTTGTTGATGAAGATATTTGTCAAGACTAGAGTACCATGCCCTTGGGGCTTGTTTGAGACCATGCAGTGCCTTTAAGCCCACAAACAAGTTTCATCATTTCCCAAAGGGCTTGAAGAATCCTTCCCCATGTTCAAACTTCAGGCCACTGCTGTTGAGAAAGCGGATGCACATCCATTTGATGGACTTGATTTGTTGGAAGCTTGAAAAGGAAAGAGACATTCTTATGGCTTCAAGTCTAGCTACAAGAGCAAAAGTTTCTTCAGTTCCTTCCACGAGGCACCCCTTGCATACCAGTTTAGCTTTATTTCTTATAACCTCCCATTCTCATTTGGTATTTTGTTTTTGAATATCCATTTAGTTCCAATGACATTTTCATCATGGGTCTTGTTTTGTACCTTAAATTCTAAGTATCTTTTCGATTTGATCAAGTTCTTCATTCATGGTTTGAATCCAACATTCATCTTTAATAACTTGATTGATTACAGTGAGGCCCCAATGATAGAAATGCCATATAGCTATAAGATCCTACAAGAGTCCTCCTTTTTTGTACACTTGATCCCTTTTCCCCAAAATTTGAGATTCTGGATAATTCTTTCGAACATATCTCACTGATGGCTGGAGTTCCTTTTCATAAATCCCTCTTCGATGTTTCTATTGACTAATGTCTGTATCATTCCTATTTGATGTAGAATGATAAATGTCATCATCTCCTCAATGTTTGTTTTTCTTCTTCCTCGGCTAAATTGTTGTTTTTCTCTTTCCAGAGTCAGTAGAGACCTTATATTAATAACAACATCAATACATTCAACAATCTTCCGAAGCCTTTTTATTGTAACATTTATATGCTTTTCTCCTAGAGGAATAACCAAACATTCCTTCATCTGCGCTTTGTTAAAATTTGCCAAGTTTTTCATCATCATTATTCTTGATAAAAGTTACTTGTTTCCATGCACTGTGAAGGTTTTGCTAGTGAAGTTCATACTACGCTCAAGGAGTTTTAATTGCTACAATAACATGCCATTCAGAATATTTGTCATCAGATGTGCTTCTCTTTTCCCAACAAAATGTATCGTGTTCCTAATCATCGGCATAGTCGAAGGCCATTTGAATTATTGTTCTATCTATCTTCTCTCGCAACACCATTTTGTTGTGTGGGTAGGCCTGCCACAAACGCTTCTTTGCCATACAAGTTCCTCACAGAATTAAATGAATTTGGTCAATGTATATTCTCCTCCTCATCAGATCTAAGACATTTTATTTTTAGATCTAATTCATTCTCAACTAGTGCTTTGAAGATCTGGAATTTCTAAAAAGCTTCATCTTTATGTTTAAGTAGTCTAATCCAACACATTCTAGAAAAAATCATCAATGAATAGCATATAGTATTCTTTCACTGCAGGGTGACTTTTTTCCTCATAGGTCTCAATATATACTGCATGAATGAGTTCATGTGGGCTTACTTGTGATCCTTCTTTGGCTTTAAACCGTACTCTGGTTTGCTCTCTACGAATTGGTAATTTTATTTGCATATGATAATTGTAGAGTAATGCTCGGAAAACAATGTGCCTTTTAAATCGCTTTTAATTTGTTATTGATTTGAGAGAAGCTCATATGCCCCAATCTACAGCAGCCAATTTTCTGAAGATTTACCAAGTAACATTGTTCTTTTGTCGTTTTTAATATATATAGGTTGTTAGAGTTCTTTTTCCAGAGTAATAAGGCTTTGGCTCAGACAAGATCAATGTAATTCACACATTCTTCTTTTGAACCAAGTCAACTTCAGTTCCTTGATCACATTTGACTTAATGCTTAACAAGTTATGCTTTAATCCAACCACATACATGACTTCATTGGCTTTCTCATTTTCTTTTAGGAAGAGCGCACCTTTTTCCCATAATAACCTAGAGTATCATTTCCAACAACCTTCTTTTCTTTTTCTAGAAAACATGCAGAAGTTTGTCTTGTCACCGTCATGTGTCTCAGAGATCCACCACAATACCATCGGCTTTCATTTTCTGCAAACAAGGCTATACCATAATTTTCAGCTTGTAGTTCTTTGTTTTTCCATACTTTTGAGTTTTGAGGAACATGCCTTTCAGCTGGATTTTTCTTGTTTCCTCAGATTCACATTCTTCATGGCCAAAGTTATTGAAGTAAGCACATTCAACTTCATCTTGTAGAGGTGAGAAGTTGTTATAAGTATTCTCTTTGTTTTCAACTCAATCATTTCTTTCTTGATTCTCTCATCATGATAGTTTTATATGCAACACATTGAACAAATTTTATGGCCAAAGTTGTGGTATGTGAAGCATTGTCCCTTGAAAAAAGAAATATTTACATCACAATCTCTATGTGAATTTAATTTTGTTATCAGAAATTTCCTTTGAAAGGTGCATTCCGGTGTTTTGAATTGAGACCATCATGTCTTACTTGTGAAGATTCTTATTCCCTTGTCAGAGTGGGGAACATCTCAGTAAACTAGTCAGAATCATTTCAGAGCAATTTGGTGTCAAGATTGAGAAGATTCTCCCAGATATCCAAGGTCTGCTCTTTTGTTGAGAACGCTGAAATCTTGATACACTCTCATCTAAGGTTTCAGATCCTTTAGCAAATCTAAGATTCAGAGTTTTTACTTTCTTAAGTTCTTTCCTTAGACTTACTTTTTCACATTCTAATTTCTCATTTGTTTCTCCTTTTCTTCAAGCTTTTTTTTCATAGTTTCTATAGTGATTTTACTCTCTAAACAAGTTTCTTTTGAGTTGCCTTTTCATTAAGAAAGTCACTGTCTTTTAGAGCATCCCCAAAAGTATCTTTTCTCTTCTCCTGATCCTTTTTCAAGTGCTACAGTGAGAAGTTTAAGGTCTTGTTCACATTCTTTCTCACTATCAGATAACCCATCACCATCTTCTAAGAGTATAAAAACTCTGTTTAGGCCTCAAATGATTTTTATTCCTTCTTGCTACTTCCTCCCCTTTTTGTGTGTTTCTTTATAAGGATACTTAGCAGTGATAATGACCAACTCTTCCACACTCAAAGAATTTGAAAGGAATCTACCTCCTCAATCGTCATTCCTATTCCATCTCCGAAGTTTTTTCAATAAGTTTATTCATCTTTCCTGAGATATACCCCCTTCAAGTTTGTACATCCATTCCTTTTGTAGAAGTTCTAAAGATCAAGATCTTGACTCTAGCTATAACCTCCCCTTCCTACCTCATAAGCGCTGGGTATGCCAAGTAGTTAAAATTTGCATGCAGATTCGAAGATTCCGCTTTCTTCTGAAGACGATACTTTTGTCTCAAATTTTGTAGTTAGAGATCTCAAATTTTTTCAACCAAGGTAGGTCAGTTATTGTTTCTCCTAGATTTCTGATGCGATTTACAATCTCATCAAGATGTAAAAAGAAATTGGTAATGCTTTCCCCGCCATTATTTCTTTTAAGATTCTCATATTGAATTCAGAGGGTTTGTAGTTTAGCACTTTCTACCTTTGCATCAGCCTTCATAACTTAGAATGATTTTGTCCCATGTGTCCTTTGCTGTGTTCAGCTACATGAATTTGACAAATTCTGAATCTTAGGTTCCCCAACATGGTAATTGACCGCTTTTGGTGCATTTGAGCCTCAGAGGGTTTTCTCTGCTAGATCCGCTGGTACCGGCAGATGGATATTGATATCCCCTTCAACAATAGCCCATACACCTCCTCCCAGACCCAAGATAAGATCTCATCCTTGTTTTCTACAAGATTAAATTGTTTCCATTGAAGAGTGAGGCCTAATAGATGCCATTCCATATTGATTGCTCATTCTTGTTTGATCTCCTCTACTGTTAAGTCTTTCGTAAGGACCAAGCTCCTCGATTCCAATTGTTGGTGTACCACCAGAGGGGTAACGATTTGAGCTATCAATCCCTTTTAACTTTTCTCTTTTACCTGCCCAGTCTACTCTTTATAGAGATCGCTTGTTGTATATTCTTAAGGACAAATGAAGTGCATCCATGTAGATCTTATTGATTTCTTCATTAATCGGGATGTCTTTAAACAGAAATCAACAAAAATAAACTACCACGACATGAGAGGCAATAATATTAGAACACTCAGACAAGCAGAAACCCAAATCGAGAACTCACCAATTTGTTGTCACTTCAATGAATATTATTATGAAAACATTCTGCCAACTATGTACTAGTGCACTATACTAGTACGCAGAAGTTTCACCGCGTGGTGGCAGCAACAACCTTCTCTCTGCTTTACCAAATTTTCCGAAGGGAGCTTCAACTCCTCAAGATAAAGGCACCCAACTTCTACCGTAAGGGTTTAACCTCATACCAATAATTATCGCTTTCATTAATTTTCAGCACTGGATCGCGCTTTCATCTAGTGGTTATGACAAAGAATGTAGTAAATATTTCAAGAGTAACCATGTATCTACGCATCACGTAGCTACTACCAAAGGACATATATTAAATAACTCAATAAACCTGAGAAGATGCCTCTGATCTCAAGGTTGCAGAACCCACACCTGAGATATCTCTGTCAATGTAGATCTACCACGCTTGGGACCGCCATGGGAGGTTCTCGCTTCAACTTCATGTCATTTCAAATGACCCTAATGCACTAGATATCCCCTTGTCGAAGATGGCCTCCAAGGCTCCCTTCTGCAAACTATCATCAGTTTAGAGCTCCTCTCGACCCCTCTTTTTAACCCATTGGTCCAGAACAGTTCAACACTCGTTGGGTCCCATACTTATTACCAGGAGGAAATCGGGACTCTGTTTAAAATTTGAAATAAATTCATGCTCTTTCCATAGTCTTCGGCTATAGGGTCTTTGGCCCGAATCGCTAACACATGACCTTGATCAACCTTCTCATGGGGTTTCAAGGCATGTCACAATGCACATGCCTCCGGGATCTTATCCCCGTGAATTTCGTGCTTTAACCCTATCAGCATACAATGGTCCAGCATCATTACCAATGACTACATAACTCAATAATGGAGTTTTTGATGCATCACCCATTCACCCAGATTTCCGCTGCATCGGCCCATCCCGGATGCTCCATTCATAAGCTAACAGCTAGCCTCCACTGCGCCTCCTTTGTTGTCAGGTCGAAGCTATATCCCATCTATCTGGGATTTCACATCACCAATTTCGCTGGAAGTTGGGTGAAAACCTTTGTGCACGGATCTCCTCATATCCCAATTCGACATTGGCTGGATCGCACTCATTTGCCTTTTGCCGTATAGCACCAATCGGCCACGCCCTCTCGGGATGGATGGTCCCGATCCTCGGATTTCATACTTTCGGGATTCTCGATAAGCTTCGCGACTCGAAAACCCGATTTCTATGTCCGACATGCCGACGGTGTTTTGATTCTACACTGCCCTCGATGGGACGGTATCTCGGGTCGACAAGTTGTACATTTACCATATCTTGATTCATGAAACTCCGACATGAATACTTTACACTGTCCTTCCATTGGCCCCTGCCATGACTAACTCCCGCGGACTACTCCTTATCCCGTTTGGTTACTGGGGTTCATGAAGTTCGAGATACATGAACTCTTGCTCCCGGATCTCCGACATCCCGATATATGATGTGAGATGCCAATTCGTTATTCCACGTACCGACTCTCTTGATCCTTTGACATCGCTGGGTCTCTATTTGAGATCCACTACCGTAGGTTCTTTTCTCAAGAAGTTGTAAATAGTTTGTGCCCTCGACCCCTAGTCTCAAGACTCTCAATTTGTTGATGCCTCTGCTGACTATTAATTTGGTTCTGACACGTGTGTTGTACCTCGCACGCTTCTTCATTCTTGATTAGATCACCTGCCCGAATCAAGGAATCTTCCTCACACCATTATTCTGCTGTGCCATAATGGTCATTACCCCACAGCACTGGTAATGGGATTTCGTATATCACAAATCGTATTTTCGTCTTGTTTTCTTTGTATTGTTGAAACCCCACTCAAACTCCGGATGAAGCTCTTCAAGTCGCCTAACAATACCGCCCACAATTTAATAGATTTCGGTCTCAGACTTATCATTCATTCAATGTATCGAGATTGAATTTGATTTCTCGTGCATATCGCTAAATCAGGATTTTCGTTGCATTTTTTCTTTGCACGTTAAAACTCGCTGATCCTCAAACTCATGGCTTACCTCTCGGCTTTGTGATCCATCACTGCCGGTATTTTAACTGACGCACAGATCACTTTTCCATCACAACAACCCAGACTTAACATCTCCAGATAGTTCTTCATCCAATGTCAGATTCGAGTAGATCCTGACGTGCTCGGTCTCTTTCCGTTCTTGCACGTAAAGAGCCGCCAGTATGCCTCCTAGCTTATTATTCTCCTCAATCTTAAAGGGTTTCACCTTCTTATCCTAATACTTCCATTGTTGAAGGAATGACAAATAACCATCAATACACATGTCGGTTCAACATTTCCACAATCCCATTTATATTTTCAAATTATTTGGATTCTTCTTGAGTCCATGAATATTCCCTTTAATGCTTGTTAGAGGTGTTATTATTTTACCATAATTCATGACAAACTAGTAGTATTCTCTTGTCAATCTGAGGAATCCTCTAATATTCTTTAGGGGTTTTAGAATTGGTCATTCCATCATAGCTTTAACTTGTTAGGGTCCACCTCTACACCTCTTCACAGATAAGGACATTCCACCTCTTGAACCCCAAAGACACTGTCGTGGTTTCCATATAGTTGTGTCTCTTCCAATATTTTAACACCATGCCAACAAGTTGTACATATTCTTCCAACAATTTATTGTAGATTTCAATAGTATATCAATGTGTCAAATACTAGCATTTTTCTTGACAATGGTTTTGAAACATAATTCATCATATTTGAAATGTTGAAGGTGCATTTAGTAAGGCCAAATGGCATCACCAAAAAGTCACGGGCTCCTTCATATATTCTAAAGGTTAATTTGGGAATGATGATATTCACACCAACAGATCTCTTTAATGTCGCTTTGTTGCAGGTTTATGGAGACATATTCCATGCACCATCATTTTGTAATCATCACCATTGATTAAGAGAAATAAATTTGGATAGCTTGAATGGTGTTGGTCTATAACATTTCTTGAATCGTACACTCAATATCACCTTTTTCATATATGGAAATGCAATGCCTAATGTTAAGTGGGTAATATACACTTATTGGTTGCAAATGAAGAATATGACCATGATATCAAGTAGGTGGAATACCCTTAGGAATGTCTTCAAATACATTAGAATATTTTTGATATATTTTTGGAGATCCACTCTAGTAAAAGGTTTAGATGTCTCAACATCTAGTGAGCACATTTGTGAAAGTACACCATGGTATCCCTTTTTGAAAAAAAATTCATGTTGTTAAAGATTATCACTTAAGAGGGATTCATTAGATACCTCTAAGTTCAATTTTAATTCCATTTGAGGAAAATATCATGAAAATTTATTGAAAATTAAGAGCTATTGTTCCTAATGATTGTAACCATTGGACCCCTACTACAACATCAACACCACCCATTTAGGTTGAAATCATGGGACTATACAATAAATACTCCCCCATATTGAGCTTAATATACTATGTAACTTTTATGAACAATTTATGGTACCTCAATATCCAATCATTACTTGAAAAGTTGATGCCATAAATAAAAAGAAATTGAGAGTTTTTGCTAATTTTCAATTAATGAAGTTATGGGTACTACGTAAATCAATCGAAATTGTTATCTTTTTCTTCTTGAAATATCCTTATTATATATTGAGGGTTTTGGGGGCATTGATTCTAGGAAATGGATGACAATGTATCGTTGGACCAACTATTTATATATCCTATCATAGTTCAAATTCTTGATCTTCTTATTCTCGCTAGATTTATGCCCCTTATTGTACTTTCTATCAAAATTGAAACATAGTCACTTCATCCATTTTTTGAGGTGTCAACCTTGTTTGTTCAGTGAGC
>SNQJ01S0154007.1:23972-41539 GCA_010110895.2 Picea sitchensis
GAGTTGACTCAGCTAAGAAAGAGCTCCAACAACATTCAAATCATCATATCATAAGCATTCACAGGAACAAAACACAGAGCTGATCTTCAAGAGTGCAAATTCCAAAGTTTCTTCATTCACATCAAGATTGTTTTACTAGTCTAAACTTAAGAGTATTTATACAAGAGTCTCAAAACTAAAAATGCTAATAAGTCTCATAAATATCATGATCAGATCCATAATATCCTAGGAGGTTCGAATGCCTCTTTCAGATCCACAATATATGGTCATATCCCACGAAAATCCAAAACTGTCCAAGATTTAAGACTGAAACAGGATATTTTCTGCTGAAGTGGCCCTATTTGACCAGCGTTGACTGGACATCTGGAAGGCTCAGATTTTGAATCTGATAGCTCATTATCCATCCTTGTACATCAGGGAACATGACCCAAGTCTTAGATTTTTCCCAGGTGTCCTGCAAGTATACAAACCACAGAGCTTTTACGAGATTTAGTCAAATCCTGTAATTTCTGATAAATTTTCAATTTTAATACTAAAATTTAGAAAACTCAATTCTTAAGCTAAAGAATGACAAATATACCTTGCATAGGCTGTTTCATGGAAAATATGGAATGAAATGAAGGCAAAATGGATGGATATAGAGGCAAAAGTGTGGTTTATAGAGCAAAATGGAAGCACAAAAATGTACTCAACAACAACTACATCATAAAGCACTTGGTCCTGATAATATCCTAACTCATAATTCAAAAAACATTGTTTTGAAACAATAACCTAATGAAATTTCCATAACCACGACATCATATAAGGATTAGGATGTGGAACACATTCAACTTCAATTTCTATATCACTTCTATTGAAACTAATTTTGTAGTGCTTCCACCATCAATAATTAGGTTACAACACTTACCTTGGATCTTGCATTTTATCTTCAAAATACTTTTACTCTATTCATGTTCTTCAACAACTGAAGACTCTTCTACCTGAGCTACATGTGTCTTTACTTAATTCATTTTGCTATCAATTTGATTTCCTATACATTCAACTTTCTTGTGCCATTGTCTACCACACTGATAACATGTGATGATATATCTACCTCCTTTGACTCTGCCAATATTTGTACCTCCTCTTAAATTATGAATATTTCCTACTTCATTTTCATCTCTTGCATTTCCCAAACCTATTCAAAAGTTTACTCTTCCTCTACCTTTAAAATTTTGTTTCCTTCTGTCCAATTTCTCTTCCAACTTCAAAGCAATGTGAAATGGTTCTTCTATAGAATGAAAGTAGTGAGTGCTAAGTTCATCTTGAATCATAAATTTCAAACCATTTACATACCTTGCTACTCTCAAATATTCAAGTTCATCCAAGCTAGAATGAATTCTCAATCTGTAGAATTCTTTAGTATATTCTTTTATATTCATATCTTTTTGCCTCAAATTTTAGACTTGTCTAAACAAATTCTTTCGGTACTCTACAAATAATAGCGTCTCGTTTATCTTGCTTACCATCTTCTTCCAAGTTTTAATCTTATCCTTCTTCTTTCTCACGCTATTTTTTGGACATGATCCCACCTCAAAGTAACATTTCCTTTCAATTTTGCAGAAGTAAACTTTACTATATATGAATCCTCTACTTTCTCAAAATCAAAGTACCTTTCTACTTCACCAATCTAATCAATCAATACATTAGCATTTAAACTATGATCACTTTGTAGTCCAATGTCATTCTTTTGGTTATTGTGCTCTCCCATAATCTCTGGTTCAACTTCTAACTCTTCATCTTCTTTTCCAACATTGACACTGCGTCCAACATTACTATCAAGTCTAGCTTCTAACTCTTCAATTTGTTATGATCCTTAACTATTAAAATTGAATCACAAACACTATATCCAATAATGAGATACAAATTCTCCTTTACTTTATATATCAAAATACATTTAAGATAGTGCAATGTCGTACGGTGATCCTTTTATGGAAGGATGAACTCTTGTTCACATGCCTCTTCAAGAGGGAAACCTCCCAATGAGCTGAGCTCCAATACAATATACTTTGATACATGGTTCCTAGAGAGAACTCCATCCTTATTTATAACAAGCTATAAAATCCTAATCATAACCAAATGCTAACTACCTAGTGGGTCTTCTTTAATGATACCAAATTACATTTATTTAGTACTAACTACCATGTGGGCCTTATTTAATACTAACAAATATAGTGGACCTAGTCCACTTCACTTTAAGTGGCAATCATATCTACACTAACTCTAATGTGTCTTTCAACCCCCATTAGAACCCTAGGAAGGATCCTACTAGTGCAACCCCCTTCAATAAGCATTGCCTTGAACACTTGTAGTGAGGTTGTTCAACCATAAACTAGGGTTTCATGTATAGGTGTTGACCATATTTCTGAAGTATCCCAAGAAGCAAGGGTCCCATGTACAAGTGTTGGCATCAATGTTGAAGTAATCTAAGAAATTCATTCGTAAACCCATGTCCCATGTCTCAGTGCTAATGTTGACTCCCAACTGACGACATATGAGTCCCAAAAATGGTTGAGCACTATGCTCCAAATTCCCACCATGAGCATATGGATCCAAATAAATAGAACCATCCATGTCCAAAATATCATCCACATAAGTACAAAAAGTTGGTTGTGGATCTGGAAGGAATACTACCACTATAGAATATGCAAGCTAACAACTAGTAGTCATAACCTTCACTTGACTTCCCTTAATGATGTTTTCTTCATATGGTGGAGTAGAGTTATCAAAAAGAAGTTGGAAGTAGTTTGTTGGGCCCTAGATATGATCAATTTATGACAATTATTAGACACTTTTTGCCGAATGTACATATGTGTTTTTCACGTTTTGAAGAATTTTATGCTAAAACGGTATGATCGACACTAGGTACGTATGATTCATGTTTACTGATTATATTGAGTATAATTCATCATGTTTTTATGCTTCCAAGGATCTGATTCATGTTTTCTTATCATAGGTTCAAGACTAGTTGCTAGTTCTTCTTGCTTTCAATTAAATAGATTTCCTTTCATGAATTAGAAATAGTTTTGAATTAAGAATCTAGTCCACTTGCCTCTTAGGCTAGATAGTTGTTCAATGAGAAGTTTTCATTTGATTATTTGCAGTAGAAGTTGTCTTAGAGTAGTTAGTTGTCTATTTGCTTTAATAGGTTAGCTAGTTGTTTTGCTTAATTGTCTATTTTCTTTAATAGGATAGTTAGTTGTCTTTGCTTGTTTGTTTACTTGCTTTTGTAGGTTAGTTAGGTGTCTTTGCTTGCTTGTTTATTTATTTGCTTTCATAGGGTAGTTACTCATTGAATATAGGTTGGCAAGTTAGAATAGTTTTCTTTTGTCATTTGCTTATTGATATGCTTAGATAGTTGCTTTTACTTATTGTTATGAACTAGTTTGCTTCAAGTAGGGTTTTTAGTTGTTTTCTTAGAACTATCCATCGATCCTTGGCCCAAAAGTACTTAGGTTACCTAGTTTCAAGTTGCTTAGTAGGGTTTTCTCATTAGATAGTTTTTCTTGAGTAGATTAGTCTTAGATAGCTACCTTCATTAGTTAGACTATACTCCTACCATCCCTTCTGCCTTTGGCATATACTTTGCTACAACTCTAAGTTTACTTACCCTGGGTTGATAATTTAATTAAGGGTTTTTAGTGTGTTTTTAGTGCATATATAACACCCATCATTTTTGGTGTCATTGTCAGGGAGTTGTCTTAAGGTAAGAAGTAGTTAGGAAATAGATCATCCTTATACCTTAGCATTAGCTTGCAGGTGGCGGGGGAGCTTTAAGACGAGAGGTAAGAACCTGTGCATCTGCTATAGCAGGTTCCCCCAAACCCAATAGTAGTTTTTCTTTTTTGTTTTTGTTTATGAATCGACCTAGAAACCAAATGGTAGTTTTTTTTTCTTTCTTTCTTTCTTTCATGAATAGGCCTACAAGGTAGATACATTAAATCAAAATTAGACCTTTCAACAAAGGTTCCTTCCGATCTCTTTGGGGGAAGGAACGTTCCTCTTATAAAATCTGCAGACCGATACCGAAAAACAGAAGCTAGCTCAAATCAAAGAGCTAAAATAGTCTCTGAAGAGACTAACACAGTGAGCACTATAGAACAATAAATTGAAATTGAAGCATCAATCATATTAGGAAAGGAGGCAAGACCACTCGAGCCTTCCGCAGAACCAAACAATACAACCTTTTCTTTTACGCCACCACTAGGGGACCCTAATTTTAAGGACATCATGGACCCTGAACAAGTGAATCTTTTGTTTGGTAGTTAAACCAATGTAATCATCTCTCAAATTGACACATAAACTTTGG
This sequence comes from Picea sitchensis, assembly GCA_010110895.2. NCBI lineage: Eukaryota > Viridiplantae > Streptophyta > Pinopsida > Pinales > Pinaceae > Picea > Picea sitchensis. The sequence continues at coordinate 28,321 of SNQJ01S0154007.1, forward strand.
CACCAATAGTCTCAACCGAATCGAGTAGAGTCCCAGACATCCAATCCATAGGAAGGCCTTTCCATCAAATGGAAACCTTGTTTTCTTCAAAGATAAAACCACCTAGGTACTCTCTTTTTGGAAATCAAGCCAATATGGATGATTAGGAAGACCATAACAATGTGAGACACGGGGAGGAAGAAGAAACTAGAAACCAAACTGAAACTACCTTCGGGTTTCTGATTTTAGACACCACTCCAAATGTCAACATGAAGAATATTCCTCTCTCGACACTGCCTACCTTTTACGGTAAAAATAGTGAACATCCAGACACCTTCCTATTTGAATTTGACATCTTGTGTAGGAGCTACAACTACATACAAGATGCCCAGAAATTAAAACTCTTTCCTTCCACCCTCAAAAACTCTGCACTAAGATGGTTCATGGGGTTGGGAGAATCCAGTATTAGGTCTTGGGAAGCCATGAAAGACATATTTCTTAAGAAGTACCAAGACTAATGCAAGACCAAAGAGTCTCGTAATGACATCTTTCAAATCCAACAATTAGAAGATGAGACCCTCGAAGATTATATGGAAATATTTGGTTATATCTCCCAAAAGTCAAAATACCATAACCTCCCAGAGGATGCAATTAGGGCTCTTTTCCTTAAGGGAATTTCAGAAGAATATCTAGAAATGCTTAACCTGATAGAATCATGTGACATCTCTCATAAACCATTTGCTAAAATATGTGAAATGTGTAAAAATTACTCAAGGAGTAGAGCCAAAACAAGAAAGAATGTTCGGGACCCTTACAATAGAAGCTTAAAACCAATTAGTTCAGGTGGTATCACAAGAGCAGAGATAGGGAACCTTTTAGAGAACTTCAAGACAAATATCTTAAGCACAATAGGTTCCCAGTTGGACACCCTAAAAATAAAAAAGAAATAGGAGGAGGAAAATGAAGCAATGAGCATATATTGCCCAAGATGCAGGAGAAAGCATTCCTCAAGGGAATGCCCATTAGATAACATTTCATTTTGTAGCTTCTGCACATAAGACCATGTGACTGAAAAATGTCCATCATTTCCCGATTTATTAGCCATCTATAGGAGTGGAGATCCTGAGGAGTCTTCTTATGCACCTAGGAGGCCATGGCAGCCTAGGAATCAACCCACATACCCGGATCTACATTCTCAAGTTCCACACTATTATCAACAGTAACAACAGTGGAACTCACCAGGTTGTCAAAATTGGTCTACTCAGTACCAAAATCCTTGTTTTCAAGGATGGAGAGGAGGACATAACCAAGGAAACCCTCAAGCTCCACCTATCCCTATGTCCAACCATCCTTATCCTTAGTTCCCACCAAACACTCCACAGCTTCTGCCAGGTTTTGTTCCACTACCTTTACCTCCTATTCCACAACAAAAACTGCTACAATGTCAAAATACAAGCTCCCCGAGACCAACACTATTACTGGCACAACCAATGCCGAATCCCAATAATAATCCCCCTCAACCTCTTCACAATGTTGAGATGCAATCCTTCCCAACATATGCTATTACTCCTGTTTCATTACAGGAAATTCGACTAAGATCAGGAAATGTTCTAGAGAGGCAGATACCTTCAGTAGTCATCCAGGAAGAAGAAGAAGAAGAAGAAACCACCAAATAACCCACATATGACACTAGGTGTGTTATTGGATAAATCTGTAAGTGCGGACACAAACCGATCTCCCTAGATCCACCTGGATCTAGAACAAAGCAAGATAGAATAATACTCTTTCCCTAGATTTTGACTATCGAATGAACTAGGAGGCAAGAACAAGTTACATACCTTATAATCACTTCCTATAGTCTTTGTTGCTCCTTCTTTGCTCCAGTGCTCTTGTGCAACCAAGACCAAGACAACACAAACCAACCAAAGTGAAGAAAGCACAATCTATTCAACAATCAATCTATGTATATGATCAAGGAGTTATACAATAAAGTGGAATTAGTTTTATGGGAAAGGGACATATTATTGTATCATATTGATGGAAATTAAAGATTACAACCTGAGCCTTGATGTTGCAAACTTCCTTTCGATGACCCTTGGCTCTGACACACACACTTTCTCACTTGCATGAAGAAGATCAACCACTTTTGATAAACTTGCTGGAGTTTCCTAGTTGCTGTAGCATCAGTCCTTCACACAATCTTTCACCAATTCTCCAATGTCTTACTTAACCTTGTTTGCTTCTAACTTTTTCCATGAGAATTCACTCAATATATAGGAGAGAATGAATTAGTTACTTGGATAGGAATGATCCCAAAATATCAGGGAATCCAGTACTAGGATAACCATTCGAATGCCATCTCATCCTTCTAGAAGATTCCCTTCTGGAAGCTTCGAGAATTCATCTTTTTCCCTTCTTTAGAAAGATTTTGCACCCTAGCATTTCAACACAGTGCAAACTTCTTGCACCCTGGCTTAAGGAAGCCTACGAGAATCATGCATTCTCGCAGGAAAATATACTAGCAACCTGCGAACATTCCTAAAAAATGTCATTTCTGGAAAGAGATGAAGGTAACTTTTTCTCAGGAGAAAGTTCCAATGAAGAGCCTGAGTACACCATCATCAATACATCATCATGACGAGCAAAATCATGGGTAACAAGGTGGGAAGATGTTATTATCTCGAAGAATCAAGAACCCAAGCTTCCCCAAAATGAACCTTCACAAATTACGAAGGTCCCTCCTTATCCAGACCGATTGGTAATCGATAAACCTACCACCCAACCAAAATTTGACATTTTGAATGAATTGAAAAATATTTGTGTCAAGATTCCCCTGCTTCAAGCCATTAAAGACATTCCAATCTACAGTAAGGTAGTCAAAGAATTGTGTATCAAGAAGCCAGGTAGGAAGCAAAAGGACCCCCCTACAATACACTTGATAGGAGGACTTTTCGAATACATATAAGAGCAGCCAAAACTAGAAAAATATGGGAACCCAAGAAACCCTATAGTGACTATAACTATTAATGAGGTCTCCATTGGAAACACTCTCATAGACTTAGGGGCATCCATCAATGTTATGACCGCTACAACCTTGGAACAATTACAGTTACAACCTCGTCTTCGACCTACCCTGACCATTTTGGAATTAGCAGATAAGACTAGGGTTATACCTGAAGGAATTTTAGATGATATCATGGTTACTTTAGCCTCATGGGAGTACCTAGTAGATTTTCTTGTCATTGACTCAAAGGATCCTGCCAAAGGCCATCCCATCATTTTGGGAAGACCTTGGCTAGCCACAACCAATACATTTATTGGCTGTAGAGAAGGAGAAATGACCATCTCAAATGGTCTATCTATCCAGAAGCTCACCATTTACCCTCCATATCAACCTATTATGGAGAATCTATGGTGGCTCAAATATCCATACGAGAACGAGGATTGGGAAGAACCCGTATTGCCAAGTGACCATGCATGGGCACTTCAGGAGCACATAATAGAAAATGTACTAAATCAGTTTATTTCTGCTATCACATGTGTGGATTTTCCACATTCTTTTCCCCAATTTGAGTACATGTTTGGGGAATAATTTCAAGAACAATTGGATCCATCCATTTTGTATTCAACATCTTTTATCTTTGAAATAGATGAGTCTGCCATGTCTTATACTATGCCCTACGAGATTAGTCCAGGAATTTTTTTACATATAAACTCTGGGTTAGATACAAACCAACAGAAACAGTTAGTATATATCCTTAAAGAACAATCAGGACAATTTGACTGGGAATACACTAACATGAAGGGTATACACCCAGACACATGCATCCATCACATATATACCCAAGGGGAAGTAACATTGTTAGGCAACCCTAGAGAAGGATGAACCCAACACTTAAAGATATAGTCAAGGAGGAGATCCAAAAGTTGTTAAATGTCGGATTTATCTATCCCATCTCCAAAAATAAGTGGGTATCCCCACTTGTAGTGGTTCCAAAGAAAGTGACTGGGAAATGGAGAATTTGTTTTGATTTATAGGAACTGAACAAAGCCACTCTGAAAGACTACTTTCCTCTTCCTTTCATTGACCAAGTTCTAGATACCTTGTCCGGAAAGAAGTATTTTTCCTTTTTAGATGGGTAAAGCGGGTACAAATAGACTCTTATAGCACCTGAGGACCAGGACAAGACTACCTTTACTTGTCCTTGGGGCACTTATGCCTATAGGGTCTTACCATTCGAATTATGTAATGCTCCTGCCACTTTTCAACGAGCAGTATTAGGGATATTTTCCAATCTTATTCATGATTGTGTGGAGGTCTACATGGATGACTTCACAGTCTATGGAAACACTTACCATGAAGACTTAGACAACTTAGAAAAAGTCCTCATCAGATGCCAGGAAATGAACCTATCTCTAAGTCATGAAAAATGCAAAATGTTGTTAACTGAAGGAGTGGTTCTAGGACATCATGTTTCATCTGAATGGATAAAAGTCGATCCTGCAAAGATTGAGGTCATTGTCAGACTTACACCCCCCAAGACTCAGAAAGAGGCGAGAATATTTCTTGGACATGCCGGATATTACCGACGGTTTATTGAAAATTTTACAAAGATTGTTGCACCTATGTTTGGATTACTAATAAAAGATGTTGATTTTGTTTGGACTAAGTAGTGTCAAACTGCCTTCGAGACCCTGAAAGCTAAGTTGTCTGTGGAATCAATTCTTAGAGGTCCCAATTGGACTCTCCCATTTCATATATCCACTGATTCCTTCGACATCACAATAGGAGGGGTATTAGGGAAGAAAGAGGACCAACAGTCCTATGCCATTTATTTTGTGAGAAAAAACTTGTCCCCTGCCGAGTTAAACTACACAGTCACCGAGAAAGAATTCTTGGTAGTTGTTCATGCTATTAACAAGTTTCATCATTACATTACAGGTTATGAAGTGTTTGTACACACCAATCATTCCTCCATTAGATTCCTCATGAATAAACCTATAACTAATGGCCGAGTGACCAAGTGGGTTTTTTTATTGCAAGAATTTAATATCACTGTGCTTGACCGACCTGGAAAGGATAATGTAGTAGCTGACTTTCTTTCCCGAATAAAAATGAGGATGATGACATCCATGTAGATTACAGTTTTCCAGATGAGCATCTTTTTTCCCTCTCTGTCAATACCCCATGGTTTGCATATATGGAAAACTATCTGGCTACTAGGAAGTTACCGTCTCATTTGTCACCTCATGAAAAACAGAAAATTATTACACATAGTGATAATTACTCTTGGGTTGGTCATGATACTTTTCACACAGGTCCTGATTTGATTATTCGTAGATGTGTCCGAGAGGATGAGGTACCTGAAATACTATGAAGTTGTCATGATGGACCATGTGGTGGCCATTTTTATGACAAACATACAACATATAAGGTGTTACATTCGGGTTGCTATTGGCCTAGCATTTTCAAAGATGTTGCCAAGTATGTGAGAAGTTGTGATAGTTTCCAAAGGATAGGAAGACCTACGCCAGTTGATGAAATTCCTTTGCGTGCCCAAGTTATGATAGAACCCTTCGAAAAATGGGCCCTCAATTTTGTAGGACCAATTTCACCCATATTGTCCCGTAGGAAGAACTATATTTTGGTTTGTACGGACTATGTCACCAAATGGGTAGAGGCAAAAGCCCTATTTTGAGCTACAGAGAAGTATGTTGTCGAATTCATCTATGAAGACATATTTACTTGCTTCGGTGTCCCTCATGAAATTATTACTGACCAAGGCACTCAATTCACTTCCAAGCTGATGAAAGAGCTAACAGATAAATATGGGATTAAACATTGTAAATCTTCTCCATACCACCCGCAAGACAATGGTCAGGTAGAATCCACAAACAAAGTTCCGGAAGCCATCTTGACCAATATTTTTCAGTTACATCACCGAGATTGGACTGATAGGCTCCCAGAGGCTTTGTGGGCATACCAGGCTACCTGGAGGAATACCACTGGGCATACCCCTTATGAGCTAGTGTACAGGAAACAAGTACTTTTACCTATAGAATTCAAAGTAAGGACCTTATGTATTTCCACAGAATTAGGATTGAACCTAGATGAGGCTCAAAAGAAACGAGCCCTACAATATGAATTGGATGAAAGAAGGCAAAATTCCATCCAACGGACGATATTAGTCCAAAACCAAAGAAGCAAGTGGCATGAAAAGTTTATTAAGAAGAAACACTTCCAACCTTGTGATTGGGCTCTATTTTTTTATTCCCGATTCAAAACCTTTAAAGGTAAACTTTCCACCCGGTGATTGGGACCTTACGAGGTAGACACTGTATATGACAATGGTGCTGTAAAAATTAAAACAATTGACGATGGACAAGTCTCCTTTGTGGTAAATGGACACTGACTTAAATTTTATCATAAGCCCATTTCCTGAGAAGATTTTCTACAGGTCATGTCAACTGACATGGCATTGGCCTTAGTAGATGGGAAAGTCCCCCCTTGTTCTTGAAAAGTTTTCTAAATTTCCTACTGTATATATGTAAATAGTTTTTGAATTTTGTTAATAAGACAATTCTAGATATTTCTATACATATTTATTTCACTAGGAGTACACAGTTTCAAGGATCTTTCTTCAAAACATTATCACACTTTAATTTTGTGTCTGCTAAAGCATCAAATGAATATTGACTTACTATAATTAGCCATATTTTTGCAAGAATTCTCATTTTTAGGCATTCTAAAGTAGTTTCTCTTGAAACTCTTCACCACTATATAAGGAAGTGATACCATAACTATCAAACCTAGAGGTATCTCGTACAGTTTTTCCAAGAAACCTGACTAAGCGAGTCAAGTGTCTTTATCAAAGAGTAACAAGGAGGTCTAATTAGCAGTTAGTCATGGAAACATCACAATAACTACAAAGGAAGAAAGTAAGTTGAGCCTAGAGATACCTTTCCATTCTTTCTCAATGGTACCATCCACTACACACTAAATATCTTGATTATATCATATCTTTAGATAGGCCACTTCCGCTTAAGTACCCATTACATCAAGACAATCACTAAGTAATATAACGAAAAGTCATCCTCTAACATAAATACAATCCCAATTGAAAAAAAGAGAAAGAAAAAGTTGTTTTCAGAGTTGTTCCCCCATCTTCTTGCATAAAGCAATCTTATACTAAAATATTAAAAGATGAAGGTCCAGTCTCTGAGGGTTTAAGAGGCTAACCTGTCGGGATACTAAACAGGTCTGCTGGTAGCGGGTACCGGCCTGTGGTATGACTAGGTAAACCTGCTGGAGTATTGAACAAGCTTGCTGGCAGCGGGGCATTCTACCTAGCGAGGATGGTAATCTGATAAAAATAAATAATAAAATTAAACTTGTCCTGATGTACGACATTACTTGTAGACAAAGTTGACATGAAGTATGTGTGGTTAAGCTAAGGTTAATGAACTCCATAAACTTGTCATTGGGAAATAACTCTAAGACTATCTTGAAACTCTCTTGCCTACCTCTTCTTATATATACATAGGATCTCTTATGCTATAGGTGGGGCCATCTCCTAACTGTCTCTTCAGACCAATATGTGAAATTTTATCTTTACACTTGACATACTATAAATCTTTGGCTATTGGGGGATACTGACCGGTTTCCTATACTTTTGATTGTGAGGTGTCAGAACACTTAGGTGTGGAGGAGGGGTTCATGAGATGACAAATGATCATTGCCAAGAAAAATAAGTTTATGCAAGAATTTTTGTATTATTACCATGATACAGGTTATTACATTAATAGTCATTTTATTTCTAAAGTGCTAAACTCCTGTGTGCTATAAATTACTGAACATATACTTAACAGACCACTCTTTATCAGTTTTTACAAGCTGCATATTGTAGGATTGACAATACATGTTCTATGCTTTATATAACTCGTTCATTGTAGGTTTTGACATTATATGTCATATGCAAGAGGATTGAATGAGCATGGTAGCAGAATCAAACACAATGGAGTATTCTACCTCCGCTCATTAAATCACTGTGATCGTCAAAAACACTTCAAATTTGCAAGCTATCCATTACAAGAAGTGAAAAATTATTTAACACAGAAGTACCGGATGAAGTACCGTATGAGGCGTCATATGAAATTCCATATGAGGCACTGAGCGAAGTGCCATGTGAATTACACACCAATACCTGTCCTAGATTCTAGGTAACCAGAAATCAATTACATGCAATTGAATTAGTTGCAGACATTGATTGTAGATGCTCCATATGTTTATGATCAAATGTCCAAGTCAAGACTTGGACATTGATCTAACCACGGATCATTACATTGCCCCAAAATGAGCCATCGAATTCGAAATTCCCACACATGGCAGCTCATGCGCACATGTGTGCAACGTACTCCACCATAAGCGCATTCAAAATCGGGTTGGGAAACCATTATCTCCATTTTCCCTTGCCATTTTCTTTGCCCTGCGTTAAGGAATCACACCCAACCTCTGCCAATTCATCCCCTGTTCAAATCGCGCTCAGATCGTGCGCAATTTGTGCCATCTCTTGGCCTATTCACGCCCTTGCTTGGTTAATTTCACCTCTGTCACAATGCCCAGGAGATACGAACCTTCCTCCTATGCAGACTTGTTTTCCATTCCAAAACTTGCACAATGCAGCGAAGTGTTTTTACGCGCAGGCTGGGGGCCATTTTTGTCTAGCTTGGGCAATGATGACAACCTCTCCATGCAATTTGTAGTCGGTTTCAATGGTAAGATAACACATGTAGGGTCTCTTACCTTTGAAGTTTCAGAAGAGTCCATTGTTGTTGCCACAAAGCTCCCAAGAATGGGAGATAGATGGTTCAAAAACCACCAATTGTCACGCTCAAGTTATAACAGAGTGTTTAATCCCGAATTCAAGGTCATTTCAAGAGAAAAAGGATATTCTAGGGAGTGGATAAAGGTGGAATTGATCAACCCGCTCATCGTCATCACAAGGTTGATTACATGTGAAGGTAGATACTCCACTTTCAAATCTTGTCATTTTAGATTCCTGGCTCATTTTCTGTTCAACAAACCTTTGAACTTCCCCTTCTATTTTCTAAAAAGCTTGGAGAAGATGTCCTCTCAAGTGAGGAAGAATGTGACTAACCCCCACAACAGTCTCTTTCACCATGGCTTGATCAAACTCCTTTTTCTAACCGAACTAGAGAAACAGGGGAAAACTTGGGATGCCTTTATCTATCAATTTGCAAACCCTCACTTGACAGTTAATACTGGAAAAAAGCCACTTAGCCTAAAAATTATCTCTCCATCCAAGCCTCGCTCTCCAAGAACTCCAAACACCCTTGCACAAACCCTCTCTTTGCTGGAACAATACCAAAATCTTGTTGATATCCCTAATTCTTCATCGGGTAAAAAGACCAAGAGAAAAGACCAAAATAAGCCTATTGTTAACCCCCCAATGCCTTCACTCTCTCTTGATCCTACACCTAAAACGCTCCAAGAAGTAATGCAACAAGACTTTCCCATCATTCCCACAAACAAGAGGGGATCCAATCGATTTGGTAAAGGACCCTGTCGAAAGAGTACCCGGAGCATAAGAACCAAGCCTTATGAAAAAACTTCACCTACTTTGGACCCTATCCAAGTGTCCTCCGACCTTGAGATCCCTCACAAGAAACCTAAGGAAGTTTTTGCGGATGGATTAGAGCCACTAAGAAAGACAAAATTAGAACCTACCTCTCCTTACCAATCCCCCATCACTCCTACTTCACCCATGCCTACTCTAGATCCTAAAACTAGTAGATTGTCCTCATCCCTCAAAGGATCTAAGCCTTCCTCAAAGATCACTGATTCTTCCCCAACCATAGAGAAGCTACAAAAATAAAACCATCAGCTTCTCCAACAATTGGAAGAGAGGAAGACAATAGACACACACCTTCATCATGATAATTCGGTCCTTCAGGCAAAAGTTAACTCCCTTCAATGGTTGGTCGATGAGATGACCAAATCTAATTGCAACCTCATAGCACAGTTGAAGCAACACAAGAGGCACAAGGCTAAGTCTTCACACCAAGAAGGAGAAGCTTCCAAAGCCGATCCTCCTCGGCAAGCCTAGTCATGAGGGGTAACTTGTTTTTATTTGCAGTGGGACCTGCAAAATCGTAAGTGTGGGAGTAATGTTGGGCCCGAAATATGATAAATTTATGACAGTTATTAGACACTTTTTGTCGAATGTACATATGTGTTTTTCACGTTTTGAAGGATCTTTTTAAAGAATTTTATGCTAAAACGGTATGATCGATAATAGGTACATATGATTCATGGATAATGATTATATTGAGTATAATTCATCATGTTTTTATGCTTCCAAGGATCTGATTCATTTTTTTGGTATTACAGGGTGAAAACACACCACATTTCTGCTTCCGACACTTGCTCTGGCACTCCTTCCAGCACTCGTTCCGGTACCCGATCCAACACTCTGTCCAGCACTACGTATTGCACAAAAACAGAGGGTGACTTGGCGGTTATGGTATTGGCGACCAGTGATGGGTGAATCGGGAGCATGGGTTTTTTTTATGCTTTCCCCCTCCAGCTATTGAGCTCTCGACAACTCAGTTTTGGTTGTTCGGTTGAGCGATTATTGGCTCGCTCTGTTTTAGCAGTTAGGGCATCATTTATTGTAATTTGTCGAATTTAGAAGTGGTTCGACCCTCTTGTGGTCGACCACTTGGTCTGTAAGCTTATAAATACCACTAGTATGGTCAAATAGTTGTTAAGCATTAGAAACATCAGTGTGATAGATAGAAACACGATTTTAATTTGTTTTGCTATTTTACATTGCCAGATTATACAAGAACTGGGTTTTTGAGTTTTCATGGTGAATTCGAATTGTTGAGTTCATGGTGTGATTTTAGAAAGTGACCATGACTTGCTGGGGGGCCCACCAACAGTCTGGTAACTGTCTTTGTGTTGTTTATGCATTTCATAATTTCGTTGTTCTCTTTATTTTCTGTACATTCATTTTTATTGTGTTAATTAGTTTGTTGTTGTAGTTTAATTACTTTGATTCTCTGTTGCAGGTTAGAATGAAGAATTTTGCTAACATGAATTGATCTTATAGATTAGGAACGGATTTGCAAATCCCTGTTGGCATGTTTTTAGACAGAGGCAGAGTATGTGTGTTTTTCATTGATGGCACATGTTTATCATTGATGGCGAAGATCAACACGATCAATAGCATAGTGATAATGGCAAGATCAACAATGTAAGCTCAGAAGGAGGAAAACAGTCAAAGCATGACAAAGGTTTCATTTCGGAGTTTTGCAGATCGAGAAATCCAAAGGAAAGAAGTTCAAACTCACGATATGCAACATCGCGATAAGATATTGACCGTTGATTCAAGAAGGACACGTGGTGAAATCACGATATTATCTGGATTGTTGGTTCCATAGGACACATGGAGAAAGATCATTGTTTCACTGACTGGAATGTCAAAGGAGCGAAGTGCTTGTTTGATTAGCGAATGGTCATATTTCAAGGTCACATCGTCGAAGGCTTAAGGGAAGGAGCTAATTTCTAAGTTCCATATTGGCGTTCGCAACTTGGAGTATCGAGACTCTTCATCACAGGAATCACGATATGTGAGATCACGAAAAGATCTGGACCGTCAGATAACCAAGGATTGTGGATCGTTGATCAGGCATGAAGAAGGCTCATGAAGTGGGGAAATCGCGATAAGATATGGATAGTTGATCCAAGAGGGGCACGTGGAGATAGATCAGAGCATGACAAAATACCCGAGATGCGAAAGTGCGAAATGAGTTTTCGAATAAGGTTGTGGTCACAACCAGTGGTTACATCTGCGGAAGATGGAGGAAGAAGATAGCGGTGTTAAGCTCCATCTAAGAGTCTCGGCAATCACGACTTGGAGCATCAAGACCCTTCATCACAGGAATCGCGATATGTGAGATAGCGATGAGATCTGGACCGTCGGATCATTGGAGATCTCGATCGTTGATCAGGCTCAATGAAGTTTATAAGTTTGCGAAATATGAAGCGCCTTTTGGCGCAGCCTGTGGTCATCGTCGATGGTCACGTGAGGGGAAGAAGCTAGAGGTGCTAAGCTCCATCTCAGAGTCTCAACGATTGCAACTTGGAGTGTCAAGATCCTTTATCACAGGAATGTCGAGATGCGAGATCACGAAATTCAAATTATGTTTAGTGCTCGATCACAGCTAGTGGGCATATGAGACAAATACAAAACCCTGTCGATTTAATCCAACGGTGCAGGTGAATTTGAATATGATCAGAGGGCTACTGTTTCACTTCAAAATTAATTAATCAGTTATGATTCAATTAGCAAAACGGATTCATGATTCTTGATCGGTTGGCGATTCAGTTGCTGGGGCATTTTTTCCCAAGAAGATTCGAGGTGTAACTGATGAGGCGTGTGTGAATAAAAGGAGACATGAAGCGACTGTGTAAGGTTGGTTGTTCTAACCAGAAAAATGTGATGAATGGTAAGAAGAGTAAAATTAAAGGTTGCAGAGCTTGAGATAAAACTCAGAGATGAGTAATAGTTGCTGAACAGACAGAAGTAAGAGCAGAATAGCATGAAGCAGAGCAGAATTGCAGAACAATTTTTGAAGCAGAGAAGAATTGCAGAAGAGAAAAGAAGGGGTAAGAATTGAGACACATGTATTGTTTGTTTTTCAATTACTTATTCATAACCAGGGAGGTAGGGTGGTGCTAGGGAGGACTGTGGTCCTCTGATATTCAAGTTGGTGCTTGAATATTGGGAGTTGTAGCTTCCATCTAGTTGTGGCTAGAAAAACAGGGTGGCAGGGTGGTGCTTGGGAAAACACAGAGTTTTCTATATGCAAGTTGGTGCTTGTATAAGTGGAAGTAGGTGCTTCCATCCAGTTGGTGCTGGAACACTCAGGGAGTTGGTGCTTCCTTCTAGTGGGTTCTAGAGAAACCAGAGAGTTGGTGCTCTCAAACAAGTTGGATCTTGTAAAACAGAGGTAGTAGCCTCACTTTGAGTTGGTTCTCAAACATAGATGATGTGAAGAACTTAAAAGATTGCCTATCATTTCGAAGAAGAAGAGGTTTTCTCCCTTTATGGATTTCCTCGTGAAAATATGTCTCTGTGTATATCTTATGTGTGATTGATGCTCATTATTTATGGTGTTCATATGATGTATAATATTGATGGTCACTTGATGA
>SNQJ01S0154008.1:1814-12576 GCA_010110895.2 Picea sitchensis
CAATGTAGGATGTGAGGCATCCTAAAACCCAACGGTTTTCTACATGAACCCGTGCCACGTTTTTCCATATCTCCTATACAGCTACGAACCACACTTATCATATTGGTTGAGTGTTTAATTTTCTACATGAACGTGGAGCATGGCAATGTAGGATACGCGTCCTAAAACCCTACGATTTTCCGGATGAACGTGGAGTGTGGAAATGCATGATGATAGGAACCATAAAACCCAACGGCATGTGGAATATTAGGTGCAGTAACCCACCGCAGACCTACTCAGTTGCTTGTAAATCATTGGGAAATAAATGATCAAAGCGCTCAAATACTTTCTACCCTATGAAAATATTTTGGTATGAGAAGAGGATTGCAGATCCGTGGACCGACTCTATTCCCTGTAAATCATTGGGAAAGAAATGAAAGTGCCCTTTTCTCATAGATCATTGGTACTAGATGAAAATATTTTGGTATGTTTTTTCTATGCACAATATCTAGGGTTTTGAGATATCAATAGTACTAGTTAGGTTTTAATAATAGAAGTTGGATGTTTATGTCTGACTAGAGTTAGAAAAATGGCAAGAACCTATGAATTACAACAAAAATTTCAAAACCTTTCAGTAGAAAGAGAGAAAATGAGGGTCAACTCTCGTTAAAATGTAGAAGTTACAATGGAGAAATATGTTAATAAAACTCGACCATTCCTTGAATCGATGCTCAGATCTGGACGAATGGTTTGGAACATGAGATTGTGTACTCTGATATTACTGGTATCTTATTAATTTTTTTTATTGTTTTCTCAATCACTCTTACTATTTTTCCCATCTTGGTTGTGTTTTTCTTCCATGCGAAACTCGATGGAAGTAGCCATGCCAATATCTTTTGTAACTTACTTATTTTTTTGTGTACTCTACTCGAACTTATTTTTTAGATTTAAATCAATTTTTCACCCAGGACGTTTATACATTGAACCTCACAATGTTCAGAACGAAACCATCGTCATAAAAATATACAGAGACGATAAAAAAAAATACCATCATAAAGTTTATGAAAAAATATTAATGTACTTTTGTTTTTAGATTTTAGCTTTCATGTTTCAATTGATTTTTTTAATAAGAAAAACTCTATCCAAATTTTCACTATTTATTTATACGATCTTGTCAAAGTAAAAGTCTTACTATTTATTTATATATTTATAGGGTGTCGACAAAGTATTTATTTATATGAGACTCAATAAAGTAAAAATGGAACCTCAATCCTAACATAGAGAGATGATTTAAAAAAAAAAACAATTTTAAAAGAGTTGTAAGTAGTTCTTCTCAAATCTGCCAAATTTGAGGATCCAAAAAAAATGCTTCTTTCAATAAGGAATATCGAAGTGAAGAATAAGATCGAGTTTTCTTAAATCAAATTTTGACCCACTAGGTTTATACATTGAACTTCATAATGACCAGAACAAAATCCCAATTCTAATATACAGAGATGATAAAAAACAACAGGGGTCATAAAAATATACCATTGAACTTTACAATGGCCAGAATTCTAATATACAGAGATAATAAAAAACAACCACGATCATAAAAATAAAAATACACGTATAATAAAAAAAACCATCATCATAAWGTTTATGAAAAAATATTACTGTACTTTTGTTTTTAGATCTTAGCTTTCACATTTAAATTGATTTTTTTAATAAACAAAACTCTATTGTACTTTTGTTTTTAGATCTTAGCTTTCACATTTAAATTGATTTTTTTAATAAACAAAACTCTATCCAAATTCTCACTATTTATTTATATAGTCTCTACAAAGTAAAATGGAACCTCAATCTTAAAATACAAAGATGATTTAAAAAAAACATAATTATAAAAGAGTTGTAAGTAGTTCTTCTCAAATCTCCCAAATTTGAGGATCCAAAAGGAATGTTTCCTTAAGGATAAGGAATCTCCTTAAACATTTATTTTTCTTAAAAAGTGTCACATTAATAAGAGGAGAAATATTTGAATTAGGGTGTTGTGGATATTTGAATTTGTGCAAAAAAATTTAGGGTTTGTTGTACAATGAAAATAAATGTAGTAGGGTTTTTTCTATGAGAAAAATAAATGTAGGGGATAGGGTTTGTTTTTATGATAAGAAGAAGTAATTTTTGTTATGATAAGAAAAATGAAGGTTTTTTTTATTAAAATATTAGTGTTTTGTTACTATAAGAAAAAATATAATTTTTTTATTAATAAACTTTAATGTTTCAATAACAAACTCTATTCTATTTTTTTTTATAAATATAAATATGTATTTTTTTATTGATAAACTTTAATTTTTCAATAACAATAATAACAAAAATGGAGCGTGGAAATGCATGATTCTAGGCATCCTAAAACCCAATGGCATGTGGAATAACAGGTGCAGTAACCCATCATTGGCAAATAAATGATGAAAGCGATCAAATAATTGCTACCCTATGAAAATGTTTTGGTATGGGAAGATGATTGCAGATCCGTGGACCGACTCTATTCTTTATAAATCATTGGAAAAGAAATGAAAGCGCTCTTTTCTAATAGATCATTGGTACCAGATGAAAATATTTTGGTATGTTTTTTCTATGCACAATATCCAGGGTTTTGAGATATCAATAGTACTAGCTAGGTTTTAAAAATAGAAGTTGGATGTTTGTGTTTGGCTAGTGTCAGAGCAAGGGCGAGAAGCTTTGAATTACAGTGAAAATTCCAAGACCTTTGAGCAGAAAGAGAGAAAATAAAGGCCAACTCTCATTAAAATGCATAAGTTACAATGGAGAAATATGTTAATAAAACTCGACTGTTCGATTCGATGATCAGATCTGGACGAATGGTTTGGAGGATGAGATTGTGTACTATGATATTACTGGTATCTTATTAATTTTTTTTTGTCGTTCGCTCAGTCACTCTTATTATTGTTCCCATCTTGGTTGTGTTTTTCTCCCATGCGAAACTGGATGGAAGTAACATAATGGACATGCTAATATTTTTGGTATCTTATTTTTTTTTGTGTACTTTAATCGAACTTATTCTTCATATTTAAATCAAATTTTCACCACGACGTTTATACATTGAAACTCACAATGGTGAGAAACCATCGTCATAAAAATATATAGAGATGATAAAAAAAAAACTACCATCATAAAGCTTATGAAAAAATATTAATATACTCTTATTTTTAGATCTTAGCTTTCACATTTCAATTGATTTTTTTAATAATAAAAACTCTATCAAAATTCTCACTATTTATTTATACGTTCTCGTCAAAGTAAAAGTCTCACTATTTATTTATATATTTATAGGGTGTCCGCAAAGTATTTGTTTATACAGCTTCAACAAAGTAAAAAGGGAACCTCAATCCTAATATAGAGATGATTTAAAAAAAACACAATTTTAAAAGAGTGGTAAGTATTTCTTCTCAAATCTGTCAAAATTGAGAATCCAAAAATAATGCTTCTTTAAGCAATGAATCTCAAAGTGAAGAATAAGATTTTGTTAAATCAAATTTTCACCCACGACATTTATACATTGAACTTCACAATGGCCAGAATGAAAAGAATCCCAATTCTAATATACAGAGATGATAAAAACAACCACGGTCATAAAAATACACATATGGTAAAAAAAAAACAACCATCATACTAAAGTTTATGAAAAAATAATATTACTGTACTTTTGTTTTGTTTTTAGATCTTAGCTTTCAGATTTAAATTGACTTTTTTAATAAAGAAAACTTTATCCAAATTCTCATTATTTATTTATACAAAGTAAAAAGGAACCTCAATCTTAATATACATAAGTGATTTAAGAAAAACACAATTATAAAAGAGTTGTAAATAGTTTTTCTCAAATCTCCCAAATTTGGGGATTCAAAGTAATGTTTGTTTAAGCAAGGAATCTGCCTAAACATTTCTCTTTCTTAAAAAGTGTCACACAACATTCTTTTCCTTTTCGAAAATAAGAGGAGAAACATTTGAGTTAGGGTGTTGTGGATATTTGAATTTGTGCTAAAAAAATTAGGGTTTGTTATACAATAAAAATAAATGAAAATAAATGTAGTATGGTTTTTTCTATAAGAAAAAAAAATGTAGGGGATAGGGTTTGTTTTTATGATAAGAAGAAGTAAATTTTGTTATGATAAGAAAAATTAAGGTTTTTTTATTAAAATATTAGTGTTTTGTTACAATAAAAAAAATATGGTTTTTTTATTAATAAACTTTAATTTTTCAATAACAAACTCTAATTTTTTTATAAATATAATTATGTATTTTTATAAATATAATTATTATAATTATATATCTTTTCCTTTTCTCACCTTTTATAAATGATTATTTTGTTTATTTTCTTGATTTATGCTTAAATAAATTGTTTAAAATAATAATCAAAATATTAAAATACAAAATATATATACTTTTTAATTTAAATTAAATTATTTAAAATAATTTTCAAAATACTAACACATTAATGATTATTTTGTTTAGTCCCCGAGGTGTAGGATAGTAGGTGATAGAGTGTGTTGTTAAGACACTCTTTGATGTTAAAGTCATCGGTTCGAAACTTGCGCGGACAAAAAATCCAGCCATGTTAAGGGTTGGTGTCCCGAGTTATTTTGATAGCTACTAGCAAAAAAAAATATGATTATTTTGTTTATTTATGCTTAAATAAATTGTTTAAAATAATAATTAAAATATTATCATATAAAACATATATAATTTTTAATTGAAATTAAATTATTTACAATAATTCCCAAGATACCAACACATTTAACTGTAAGTAATACTTAAATTATTTAAAATAATTCCAAAAATACCAACACATTTAAATGTAAGTAATTGAACAAATTTAAACAATAATAATAAAAATGATATTAAATAAATAAAATATCAAATTAAAAAAATAACAATATTAAATAATTGTACTATTTCCTTTTTTAAAGAAAATGTGTTCAATTTAAATATCTCTAATAACAATATATTGTATCTAAAAAAAATAATATTTCATATCTTACACCAAATGTCTAATAACACTATATCAAGAAATCGTTCCTCGAATCGATGCTCAGATCTGGACGAACGGTTTGGAACATGAGTTTGTGTATTGTGATATTACTGGTGTCTTATTTTTTGTTGTTGTTTTCTCAGTCACTCTTACTATTGTTCCCATATTGGCTGTGTTTTGCTTCCATGCGAACCTTGATGGAAGTAACATAATGGCCATGCTAATATTTTTGGTATCTTATTTTTTTGTGTATTATTTTTTTTTGTACTGTACTGTACTCGAACTTATTCTTCATTTTTAAATCAAATTTTCACCCATGATGTTTATACATTGAACTGTTTATTAAGGTTGGTTTTCATTGATGTCAACCCTTGAAGAATGTTCGGTGGCGAATTCCGGTAGCAGAAAGGTTTGGGTAATGGACCTAAGGTTGTTTCATGTATAATTGTATAATTTTTAATATATTTGGAGTTAATACTATTCTATATTGATAGTACATGTCATTCCATTTTCAGTGGTATGTGGAATGTCACATAATGCCTCATGGTTAGAGAGTTGTGGCCATGACAAGTTGAAGAACCTAGGTTTGGGTAATGGACCCAAGTTTGTTTGATGGATAATGGTATTAGTTTTGATATATTTGTAGGTAAGACTATTCTATATGGATAGTATATGTCATTCCATTTCTGGTGGTATGTGTAACATCACATAACTCCTCAGGCTTTGAGAGTTATGGCCTTACGAAGTTGGAGGACCCTCATATGTCATCTAGAAGCCTCAAAAGGTCAAAGTAGTCAAAGTGGTTTAAGATATTTTAGAAGGTAAATAATAAAGTGAAGTGATGAGTGTACTATAATTCAAAGTGTATACAAAAGAAATTATTTAAATAATAAATTTAATGGATAAATTAAAAGTGGGTTAACCCTAAAATAAGTAAATTGGGCAAAGTGACCTAGAAGATGCTTCTAAGGAAGCTACTTGGAGAGTATAATTAAGAGGCAAGGCTCTCTCATTTGATATCACACTTGAGAATATTGAATATATATAGGTGATTGAGGTAACCAAAGGATATATAAGATGAATTTCAGAGGGAAGGTGAAGAAACGAAGGCGAGAATTCAAGGGAAGATAAATTCTTTTGATGATGTTTTCTAAGGTATGTTATTTACAGGTCATCTCACTATTTTAGATTTATTTTTTTTCTTATATAGAGTGATTCAGACCGTGAAATCAATAGGCCATTGAGGAAACATATCCAAGAATCTGTGGTAAAAAATTCATCTTGTGGGTTGTTGTATTTTTGGAGTTACACTCTGTGGAAAATAAAGTTTGTGGATAGTCCTGAAACTAGTCTAAAATAGGTGTTTCAGGTAAAAACATCATAACTTCTTCATAACAGATCCAAATTCAGTAATACCAATTGTGTTGGTTAGAGTATAGTTCGTAGTATTCTTTGTAACATTTTCATATTTATTCAAAAACTACTCCATGTGGGGCACACTCTACAAGGTCGCTCTCTAGAATAAGACATAACACAACAAGGTATGCCATTTTTTCTATAACTCCTTTTCTGAGAGGTTCCAAGTAGTGAAAAATGGAGGAATTGCATACAAAAACCTAAATAACATTGTGTACTATTTTCAGATCTTTATTCATTATAGGTCCATAGTTATGATTATTTCAAGTTAGGGTTGTTGACTAATCCCAAACTAATCATGTGAGACTAAAGAAAAGTTTGATGAAAATGCTAGTCTCTTGTTGTGAATGTTAAGGAAGGTTTGCACGTATGTGATCATATATGCTAGGTATATTACAGAGTTACAAATCATATTTGGATGATGAAATTGATGAGGGATTTTGGTTAAGGTACATATTGGGTACATGGTTGAGAGAAGTAGTTGATGTGTTGACACATACATGAGGTTGTTTGGTACAGGGTGGTGCATTGTTGATGCACTTGTTTATGGTACAGGTTGATTACAGGTTGAGGTACAATTTGATGCATGGTTGATGCATGGTTCAGGTTTATTGGTACAATTTTACAATGGTATATCTCAAATTGATAGTGTGACAGTGGTTCCATGATTCTACTTCTACTTCAGGGCGGTTGGATAGGGCAAGGAACGGTGGTTATAGCCACATTTTGGTTGTAGCTGAAGAAGATAGTGGGTTGTAGCCTCCTTTTGGTTGTAGCCATAGAATAGGGGAGTTGGAGCTTCCCTCAGATTGTAGCCTCAGAAACAAGGGGGTTGGAGCCTCCTTCACATTGTAGCTAGAAAACAAATGAATTTGGTGCTTCCATTGAATGTAATTCTTCAAGACATATAAGAAAAATCATTTTTTGGTTTTCTCCCGCTTTGGGTTTCCACGTAAAACACTGGTGTACTATGTATGTGTATGATTGTTCATTTGTTCATTGCTTATTTACTCGACATTTAGTGGACGATAATGCTACATTAATATAACACTTGGATTATATGGTTAGAAAGGATTACATTTCTCTATTACTGATTCACCCCACCCTCTCAATAATCCAACAATTGGTCTCCAAGTAGGTACCTTTAGAAATTAGTTTAACCATTCAAAGGTAGATCATGGAGAGAAAAAACTTGTATACAAATGGAATACCACAGTTCAATGGACATAAGTATGTATTTTGGAGCATAAGGATGAAAACATATATACAGGCACAGGGATTTGAAATTTGGCAATCAATTGTAGATGGATACACAACACCAACAATTCCGCCAACAAATGACAAAGCAGTGAAACTCGGTCAGAATAATTCCAAATCAAAAAATGCACTTCTGAATGGTCTTAATGAAACGATATTCACCAAAATTTCACATTGTAAATCCACTAAAGAGATTTGGGAAAAACTTCAAAATATTTTTGAAGGAGATTCAAAAGTCAAAGAGACAAAGCTTCAAACTTACAGAGGTCATTTCAAACAACTTTAGATGAGGGAATATGATAATATTGAAGATTACTCTTTATGATTTTATGAAACAGTAAATGCAATCATAGTATTGGGAGAATAAATCAAAGAATCTATAATTGTTCAAAAAGTACTAAGATCTCTTCCTATGAGATTTGACTCTAAGATATCAACACTAGAAGAAATATCATATCTAAACTCAATAAGCATGGATGAATTACATGGAATCTTCACAACATATGAAATGAGAACTGAACATGAAAATCCATATATAAAAGAAGCAACTTTCAAAGCATCCAAAAATTCAAAGAAAAAGGGAAGGAAAAAAGAAGAACATAGCAACAACAGTGACGTCTCAGAAGATGATGAAGAAGTGGCCAACTTTGTCAAAAGACTAAACAAGGGAACCGACGATAGTTATAGAGGTAAGCTTCTTTTAAATTGTTTTAGTTGTGATGGTATTGGTCATTTTTTTAACAAATGTCCTTATAATAAAAAAGGAAATGATGAAGGTTACTCAAAATGAAAACATACATATAAAGGAAAAAGAACAACAAAGAAAGTTTTCAAGAAAAGATTATGCACCAAAGAAGACATCTCATCATCAGATGAAGATGAAGTCAGTGACAGTGAGACAGAAAGAGTTCTATTCATGGCAGTAGAAGACTCCGATAAAGAATACTCCGAAGAATAATCTAAAGAAGTCGAAGAAGAGTATGAAGAAGTTGAAGAATAAATTGAAGAGGCATAAGTTGACTACCGAGAGGAATTAATGTGCGCCATAGAAATTATCACAAGAGAAAAGAAGAAAAACAAGAAACTACAAGCAAAAATAGACAAGAAAGAAGACACTCAAGAACTAGAACAAATGATCACAAATTTGAAGGTTCAAATAGAAGAAGATAAACGAATTGAAGAAGAAATCAAAGAACAACTAGAAGAAAAAGACAACATCATTGGAAATTTGGAAGAAGAGATTATCACATTAAGAGAGGATCTTCAAGAGAAAAATATGCATAATAGATCAAAATTTTTGGATGAAATTATCATTAGTAAAAAATATCATCATGACAAGTCTAGACTTGGATACAATCAGATAGAAAAAGGATCAAACTCCAAAACAACAGAGCAAGAAACATATCCAAAAATATTTGCAGAAAAAACCAAGGGGGATAGGAAGATCTACAAGGAAGATTAGAGGGACACTCCTCCACCGAGAAGATTCATATTTTAGAATAAAAAATCGACAGATAGGCCTCAAGAATAAGAATAATTCATAAGAGTGCCTCCTTTCAGAATATCTTCAACTCCCATGTATCAAACTATCTTTTTTGGTTTATGTTATGCATGTAATATTTTTGGACATAAAGTTGTGAATTCCAGAGATAACAACAGGAACAAAACAACTTTGAAAGTCATACACAAAGGGTTTATCCAAGAAGGTCTAGTTAAGCACAGAGAAAAAGTAACAAAAGGTTTGAATCTTTGAGCATTGAAGTGGAATGTTACAAATGTAACATTTTTGGACACATGGCCAAAGATTGTAGAATGACAGTCCCTCATAGAGAACCGCAAAAGAATAACAATAGTCACAAACATGAACCTTAGAAAAGGACGTGGATAAGAAATTAGGATCAGTATAGCAATGAAGAATGCACGCTCACTCTACAAGCTAAGAAGAAGAAAAGTGGTTGATATGTTGATAGTGGGTGTTCAAAACACATGACAAGTGATAGAAAGAGGTTTCTTACATTATGAAAGGAAAGAGATGGATCAGTCTCCTTTGGAAATGATGATTCTGTAACGACCTCCTCTATTACGACAACAACTCCTTCACGGGAGCAATTTTTTTCTTTTTGTTTAAGGTGTGTGCGCGCATGTAAACGGGAACAAACACGCTTGACTCTACGTCGCCACCCGACGACTAACAAGACGCAACCACAATGATTACAAAAATAAGACACAAAGCGCACCACAAGTAACTGCAAGCATTAAACGACCTTAGACAGAGGGAAGAATCCAAATGGTAGAAATTACTATTTCCGCACAGGAAAGCAGGGCGTTTAATCTTAGTCCTCTGATCTGGAGAGAGAGAAGGTTATATAGGCTCCTGTCCGACTGCTCAGGAGGAAACTAGTAACCTGACGACGAACAAGACGCAATCAAGACGAGCACAACAAGACGACATACAATCGGCAACTGCACGCATTAACGACGATCACTCAGAAATAAGTCAGACTGACTACCCGCCCGACACAAGCAGACCAAGCAATGATAAGAATTCAACTGAGTTCAACTGAAACTAAGGAACAACCATAAACTCTATGGAAAGCGCAAGTCCACAGGACTTCGACAGCATCTATCCACAATCAATCCATGCAACTAGCTAAAACCACAGGGTCCACAATCTAAGGATTTGAAACAAGCAAAGGATGGAGGTTCCTTACACATAAATACCCATTATAAACCTAAGTTCTCCATAAATGTTAAATCCCCTCTGAGTGATATCCAAAATAGCTAGGTGATGGCATGTAAACCACCTACTCAATCCTAGAGTGATACAATCTTTATTTCAATTTTGTATTCATGGTCAAGATATAAAATACTTTTTCTTTTATAATAAAGGATATGTTTAATACCATTGAATTATAGGCTCATCTAACCTATGATAAATTGTCAAAGATATGTTTAAATACCCCTTTATTTTTCCTTTTTACACCCCACCATTATTCCATAGATCCATGGTTGTTTTTGTTTTTCATGGCACCATATTAAAAAAATATAACCTGATGTCCATTTATAATTATAATATACATTTGC
>SNQJ01S0154008.1:14693-26360 GCA_010110895.2 Picea sitchensis
CGGCGGCATCCCAGGTAACTCCTCCGAAAACACGTTCGCAAACTCCTTCACCACCGGAAAGTGTTCTAGACCTTTCACCACTCCCTTTTCGTTTAGCGCAAGGATCGCATAAATCTTGCACCCCTTCCGCATACTCTTCCGTAATTTTAAGGAAGAGACAAACCTCAGGGAAACTCCCTGGTTCCATCCTACAATCACATGTCTCTTTCCTTCGTCATCAACCAAGCTCAATCGTTTCATCTTACAGTTGAGTATCGCCTCATGCGATTCCAACCAATCCATACCAATCACGACGTCATAAGATCCTAAGATTGTGACGTACAAGTTGACCCTTGTGCCAAAATCTCTCAGGTTAAGGGCATAACCCGTAACCTTTCCTCCAACCTTCTGTTTGGCTCCTGAAGCCATCTCTACGAAGCTAAACTCGTCCTGTTCGAATGCCTTAACCTTAATCCTTTTCAGGGTTGCACCAGAAATGAAACTCTCAGTAGAACCTGGGTCTATCAAAATACTAAGGGTCTGGTCAGCGATAGTACCTTTCATCTCGACAACAGTTGACTGATGCTCTGTCTGGCGGTTATTCACCGTCGCATGAATCCGATGGGCCTTGCCCATATCTCCCACTGTAGGGGGTTCGAATGATCCGGACGCTCTAGTCCTCTCCACAGGACAGTCTCGCTGGTAGTGTGGCTCCCCACACGTCCAACACCCCTTCTTCGACCCAGTAGTCCTGGTACCCAAAGTAGAAGATGACGGCCCAGCAGCCTCGAATCCAGGTATGTTCTGCTGAACAGGCCTAAACTGCTGTTGCGGTGGGCGATGCTGCTACTGGTGCTGTGGTCCCCGATAAGGTACCTGCTACTAAGGCGATGGTCGTCTCGGTGTAGTGAAAGTGGATCCTCTCTGGAAGCCACGATATCCCGGTGTATGCCTCGTTGGTGTCTGATGCTGCGATGTACCAGATGAACCCTGCCCTACGGGTCTCGCTGGAGTCTTGGTCTGACCCCCACTGATAAGCTCCTCCTCTACTATGAGGGCCTTCTAGATGGCGTCTTGCAAGGTTTGAGGCATCAAAATCCTAACCTTTGCACGCAGGCTACTGTTAAGGCCAAACATGAACCGGTTGACCTTGAGTTTCTCTTTGTTAAGGTGCAGAGCATACCGGAGCAGCTCCATGAAACGTGCCTCATACTCGGGCACCGTACGACCTCCCTGTCATAATGCATTGAACTCATTGAGTTGACGCTCAAAGAATTCCTCTGAAAGGTACCTCTCTCGGAACCGTTCCTCGAACAGTTCCCATGAAACGTCTTCCACGGCCATGTTCAGCTGCGGCAGGAGCCTCTTCCACCATAGAAGAGCGCTCCCCTTCAGTTGAAAGACTGCCATGAGGACCTTCATGTTGGAGGTATAGTCGTGAAGTGCGAAGCACATCGCCATATTCTCCAACCATGCCTCACAGGCTGCGTCGTCCGGGGCACCAAAGAACTCAGGAAATTTTACCTTCTTGAGTTCATGGTGAATGCTACCTGTAACGGCCGGTGTGCACGGTGAAACATTAGCGGGTGCCGACGCCCTGGCCTTGTCTCTATCCAATCGGCTGATTAGAGCCTCAGACATGCCCTGAAAGGATCTCATCATCCCAATAACATCACCAACTGCTATCTTCTCTTGTCCGAGAACCTGCTTGCCTCCCTGGGGGTTAAACCCCTCAGGCATGGATGCTACTAGAGGCGTCATGTCTCCTCCCCTAGCACCCCATCGTTTTCCTCCACGACGTCCTCTAACCATGATTACCGTGCATGCACACAATCAACTCGATCAGCAATAGTATAATCAGATCAAATCCTGTCAACGAAATCCGTAGCGAATCCCAAGTCGCGGATCGAACCCGCTCTGATACCATATGTAACGACCTCCTCTATTACGACAACAACTCCTTCACAGGAGATTTTTTTTTTTTTTTTGTTTAAGGTGTGTGCGCGCATGTAAATGGGAACAAACACACTTGACTCTACATCGCCACCCGATGACTAACAATACGCAACCACAATGATTACAAAAAGAAGACACAAAGCACACCACAAGTAACTGCAAGCATTAAACAACCTTAGACAGAGGGAAGAATCCAAATGGTAGAAATTACTATTTCCGCACAGGAAAGCAGGGCGTTTAATCTTATTCCTCTGCTCCAGAGAGAGAGAAGGTCAGATAGGCTCCTGGCCGACTGCTCAAGCGGAAACTAGTAACCCGACGACAAAAAAGACGCAAGCAAGACGAGCACAACAAGATGACATACAACCGACAATTGCACGCATTAACGACGATCACTAAGAAATAAGTCAGACTGACTACCCGCCCGACACAAGCAGACCAAGCAATGATAAGAATTCAACCGAGTTCAACTGAAACTAAGGAACAACCACAAACTCTATGGAAAGCACAAGTCCACAGGACTTCGACAACATCTATCCACAATCAATCCATGCAACTAGCTAAAACCACAGGGTCCACAATCTAAGGATTTGAAACAAGCAAAGGATAGAGGTCACTTACACATAAATACCCATTATAAACCTAAGTTCTCCATAAATGTTAAATCCCCTCCGAGTGATATCCAAAATAGCTAGGTGATGGCATGTAAACCACCTACTCAATCCTAGAGTGATACAATCTTTATTTCAATTTTGTATTCATGGTCAAGATAGAAAATACTTTTTCTTTTATAATAAAGGATATGTTTAATACCATTGAATTATAGGCTTATTTAACCTATGATAAATTGTCAAAGATATGTTTAAATACCCCTTTATTTTTCCTTTTTACACCACACCATTATTCCATAGATCCATGGTTGTTTTTGTTTTTCATGGCACCATATTAAAAAAATATAACCTGATGTCCATTTATAATTATAATATACATTTGCAACACGATGTCCATTTATAATTATAAAATACATTTATATATTTAACCAATATTGAATGATGAAGTAAATTTATACCATATAAATCATGATTTATAGTAACGAATCAAATTACAAAAACTTAAAGAATTAAAAAGGGTTGTCATAGAACTAACTTCTATATGTGAAAATAAATATCCAAATTTAAATGAGTCCATAAATTAGGGAATTAAATCCTCCGGCGAGAGTTAACGCTTCCTTTGACATAGGGATAGAGAGTGTCTGAATTAATATATATGCACTGTATTGGCCGAAAATAGTGTGCAGATCGTTTTGTGTGGCAAAGGGGTGGAGTTGTAGAGGGCTGATCGACAAAGAAGGGCCAGTAACAATCACTAAGAAGTATTGCATTGCAACGTCTTAGGGTTGACGAGATACTGAGATTGGGCATGGCCAACGCACAGGTTTAAGACCCCATCGTCAGTGGAAAAAAGGAAGCTGTCAATTATTACAGGAATGCCAGGGTTGGAACCACCCGTGACTGAGAGCTGGCAGGGGAGAAATTTCATTGTTAAACATTAAAACATGCCAGGGTTGGAACCACCCGTGGCTGAGAGCTGGCAGGGGAAAATTTTATAGTTAAACAATAAAAACATACAATGATATCAACGGAATATTATTATCAATAAAGTTATGATATGACCAGGCTGTAGTTTAAGAAATAACATCACTTTCAGTAACATTTAAGGCAGCCATTATTTCGTTAGCCCGAGTTAGCCTATTCTGGAAGGACTGTTCTCGAAGTCCCAGGGTAAAAAATGTTTGCAGCAGGGTCATGGAAACTTGAATTAACTGTTGCAGTCCATGCGGGCATATTAAGTGGATATTTGCAGACTGCATTGAAGGATGGTGAATCAATTGAGAGGTGTACCGAGCAAGCTGCTACACGATAAGAACGTGCTATACCAAGTTCATGGACCGATCAATATACAATTTGCGGGCCAATGAACATTGTGTTAGGCGATATATATACATTCAAATATATCTCCTACATTATATCCCTACGTATATACCTGGGCAAAGATTCAAATGTGTGATTCAACGATACAAAGAAATACAACTCAATCAAATTTCAACAAGAAACAATAAAAAGTAAAACAAATTCCTAAATGTGTGGCAAAGGATTCAACCATGTATATACAGAACTAAATAAACAATCAATTTCTAAGCAAGAACAATAAATGTGAATGATTCCCAACACCTCCAGGGTGCGACTCCGTGTGGGTTCATAGTCTGAAGGGTCAGCTTCTAGAGATGGAGAAGGCCTCCATGATTGAAAAAGGGAAAACCAACGCTTCTGGAGTAAATTGTTGTTAACATGGCTTGGATCCATTCGTTTTGGGTTTTGCAGTAAGGCTATCAGTTCGTGAAATCAGATAGGCGGGTGTTCACCATGCATAGACTAGGATTATACAGGGTTGCTTCAACGCACTAGACACAACTTGATTCATCTCCGCAAGGTTTAACCTCATTCACGATTATCAATAAATTCAGAACTGGGAGTATACAAATATGCGACTCAGAAATCAAAATCTCCAACTTCAAGATACCAACAAAAATGTAGACAGAAAACAATGGATGCCCAACGCCAGAATACCAACGTATAAAGAAACCCAATGCCTACAAGAGTCATCACTTTTTCCAGCGTACCCTTACCACCCATCATTATATGTAAAAGAAAATCTGTCAATCATTCGCTACCCGGATAAGAAATAAACATGTCTCAATAATCATCTTTAATAAATTATAAAAATGGGAAACAGCGGAGCATACTGTCCAGAATCACATTGCAGATTTTTCTGCCTGTAGTATACAGAAAGGTAAAAACACACAGCGAAAAGAAGGGCCACTCCATTAACTTTCCTTTTTAAAACATTTACAGTTATGATTGCCGAAGTAAATAGTATGCATTCTACTCTACCAAATAAAAGACCATACCGTTTCCTTTGACTTCCGTACCCTATAGGACGCCCCAAGGCCCTTTGTCAGCTTCCCGCTCGCTCATTCCCACTTCTTGTCACCGAGACTACACCGTACCTCCCAGCCAAACGCTTAGGGTACTCTGGGCCTCTCCGCTTAGCCCCTAGTCAAGAAGGCCACACACCGGCCCAGATGGTATGCTACCTAGCTTCCCAGCTTGCCTCTCAAGGCTGAGCTACAACTCCTATTTGAGCTGAGAAAATCCCAACTCACAAGCAATCACCAAATTCAAATTCATGTTAACGGAGACTCCAATTTCCACAAATGCTTCCCCTCATCCCCTTTTTTATAGAGTTTTGAGACCCCCTCTGCCCTAATCACATTTAATTTAGGTTTTAATGAAACCCTAAAATTTCATTCAAGTGTCACTCATCCCCCACGCTCTCCAAAATTCATTTTCTTTAAATTTATTGCGTTGCCCATTTCCCATTTTTAGTATTCCCTTCCTTTTTAAACCGTAGTTGTAAATGCACCAATTAATCTTTCATTTTATTTTTAAAAATCACAACTTTATAATTCCTCAAAGACGCTAAATAATTTTATTACTTATTAATTGTCTATAATTCCTTTATTACTTTGTTTCCCTATTTCTATTATTAATCCATTCCTTTTAAATAAAAAAGGTAAATGCGCCAATTAATCTTTCATTTATTATTTATTTAATATATTTTGTTCTTCCACAAGCATAGGGAATTAATTTCTTCTTTGTAAATTTTAAAACCATTAGTTTTAATTTGAATCTTACCCTCGTCATCACCCCCAAGAATTTTACGAAGACCCAACTATTACTTAGGTGGGTTCTTGTTTAAATTTTTATTTTTATTCCGTGGTCTCCGTTTGCTGTTGACTAAAATTTTACCCTAAAAGTTTTAGACTTAGTAATTAGATTCTGAACTGGGCTTAATAATTGGTTAGGGGAGTTTTTTAAGGATTTCTATGCTATTGTCTTAGGGCTATTTAGGGTTTGTTTCATCCACATCAATCCCGACGTTCCAGACGCACCACGTCTAAGGGTGCCACTTGCCTCGTTCGTTTCCTTTGCGCGACGTGCCCTTCAGGATGCACCACGTGCTCCAAGGGTGCCACTCGCTTCTTGTGTTTCTTTTGTGCGACGTGCCCTCAGGATGCACCACATGCTCCAAGGGTGCCACTCGCCAACTAGACTGATTGGTAGACATCTATAACCACTGGAGTCAACACTTTGCCATGTGAACTTGTGGGAGACTAAGGGCGTTAAGGAATAAGCCCCCCCGCCTTATTGTGCCACCCTTAGAATCATCGTGAGTGACTGTCGCAGTCTGACCTCATGGCATCGTGGATCCTCTCGAACTAGGTAATCGTTAACCTACAGTTCGAGCCACGGAGGGAGTGCTAGTAGGTGGTGGCAGGTCTTCTGTCCACCCCTCTCCCTCAACCTCTCTAGAAATCGTGTGTGGCCCCTTTACTCCATATGTGAGTCTGGTCGGCAAGCTATCGTCAACCTGCATCATCAACAATCGTGTCAGAACATGACAACATCAAATCAATGAAATATCACAGTAAATAAATCAACCCAAATAGCACACTCCCTGACTCAATCCGGAGTCTAAGGGGTTCCACCGATGCCTCTGCATCCTCAAGGTCCAAAACCCTGCACACTCAATAAAACTGAGTCAATAGCACCTGTCTACATCAAATAGTAATACATCATGTCGTCCATCATAACGCATCATAATCAAGTATAAATGTTTTAACATCAGAAAAGTCCAGATCACTTGCGAGCAAGTGTCCTCAAATAATAAGTTTTCTCAGTGAGCCAGAGCGGGATCTTACAGATTCAACCAAAATCATTCAGAAAGGCACAATCAGAATTGGGAACAAGAATACAAAGGAAAAAAATGTTCTACTAGTAGAAGATATGAAATATAATATTCTAAGTGTGAGTCAAATGTGTGACGAAGGTCATAAAGTTACTTTCGATTCACAAAAGTGCAAGATAAGAAAAGAAGGTTCAGAAAAATTGATTGCTACAGATGCGAGAACTTCAAGCAACATATATGTGTTAAGTGAAATTGGAAATGAAAAGTGATGTCTAGGAAAGGAAGATGAAAGTTGGATATGGCATAGAAGAATGGGTCACATACATTTTGATAACCTTTTGAAAGTCAACAAAAGATAAGCAGTCAAAGAAATGCCCCATATCAAGAAACCAACCAACACTTTATGCAGGCATTTTCAACAAGGAAAGAAAACAAACACTAGGTTCAAATCAAAGGAATATTCAACAACAAGAACATTGTAAATTGTGCATACTGATCTATTTGGACCAACTACAACAAAGGGATTAAAAGGTGAGAAATAATTTATGTTATTAGTTGATGATTATACAAGAATGACCGTCGTTTTCTTTCTCAAGAATAAGTCAGAAGCTTTTGAAAACTTCAAGATCTACAAGGAAATGTTTTAAAATGAAATGGATTCAAAAACCAAATGATTGAGATATGATAATGGAGGAGAGTTTACTTCAAAGGAATTTATAGACTACTACAACAATCATGGAATAAAAATGCAATTCTCCATTGCTAGGACACCTCAACATAATGGAGTTGTTGAAAGAAAGAACATGACAATACAAGAAATGGCTTGAACAATGATAAAGGATTCCAAACTGACATATATTTTTTGGACACAGGCAGTGCATACAAAAATTCACATTCAAAACAGAGTAATGCTCGGAAACAACATTGACAAAACTCCTTACGAGCTATGGAAAGGAAGTGCAACAAATGTAAAGCACTTCAGAGTTTTTGGAAGCAAGTGTTACATCAAAAGAGAAGATGGCAGAATGAGAAATTTTTAATCTCATGTGGACAAAGGAGTACTTGTTGGTTACTCAAGTACAAAAAAAGCATACGAGTGTTACAACCTGAGATTGAACAAAGTGGTGGAAAGAATCAACGTAACAATTGATGAAACAGGTAGACAAGAATTAAAGGAAAAATAAAATGAATCAATGGAACAACTTTACGAAGAAGAAACGAAAGATGAAAAAGAAGGGGAAGACAAAGAGTATCCGACATAAATAGAAGAGCAAGTTCAACAAGTAACGCCAAAAGCATATAGAAGATGAGTACATAAGAATCATCATTCAGATTAGATTATCGAAAATAAAGACGTAGGAGTTGAGACTAGAAGAAGAATCCGTTCACCAGAACAAACACACCTAGAAATCACATCTACGATTGAACCAACCTATTTTGAAGAGGCTAGCAAGGAAGAATTTTGGAACAAGGCCATGGATGAAGAATTGGATCAAATAGAGAAAAATGACACTTGGGAATTGGTTCCAAGACCAAATGATAAGAATGTGATTGAAACAAAGTGGGTATATATGAATAAATTGAATGAATATGAACAAGTTACAAGGAACAAAGATAGATTGGTATGTAAAGGATATGCACAGGTTGAAGGAATCGACTTTGAAGAGACATTTTCCCCAGTTGCCAGAATGGAAGCAATCCAATTTCTTTTAGCTTATGCATGCTCCAAAAATATTAAAGTGTATTAGATGGATGTAAAATCAACTTTTCTGAATGGGGAACTTGAAGAAGAATTCTACATTGAACAACTAGAAGGATTTGAGTTATTAGAGAACATGAAGGCCTTGTATGGTCTAAAACAGGATCATAGAGGATGATACTCTAGATTGGATAAACATACACAATAGGCAAGGTTCAGAAAAGGAAGTGCAGACAACAACCTCTACATCAAGGTAAGTCAAGATAGTATTTTATTAATTTATGTTTATGTTGATGATATTATTTTTGGTAGTGATGATGACAGGTTAAGCCATAAATTTGCAAAGGATATGCAGAATGAATTTGAAATTTCATTACTTGGAGAACTATCCTTCTTTATGGGACTTCAGATATGTCAGAGCAACCAAAAAAAATTTATTTCTCAAACCAAGTATATCATAGAAATGCTAAAGAGGTTCAAAATGGAAGATTGCAAACCAGTTATCACTCCCATGCAAAACGGTTGCAAGTTAAGCAAAGATGATGATTCAAATTCTACAGATCAGAGGAAATATAGGTCAATGATTAGTAGCCTACTATATGTGACAATGTCTAGACCAGATGTGATGCAGGCAGTTGGACAGGTGGCACGATTTCAAGCAACACCAAAGGAATCAC
This sequence comes from Picea sitchensis, assembly GCA_010110895.2. Classification (NCBI taxonomy): domain Eukaryota; kingdom Viridiplantae; phylum Streptophyta; class Pinopsida; order Pinales; family Pinaceae; genus Picea; species Picea sitchensis. The sequence goes on from SNQJ01S0154008.1 coordinate 23,814, forward strand.
ATGTATTAGCAGTGAAGAGGATTTTTAGATATCTCAAAGGAACATAAGATTTTGGATTATGGTATCCAAAAGGAAATGATCTATCACTTATTTCCTACACATATGCATATTGGGTAGGTTTTATTGATGACCGACGAAGAACCCATGGAATAATGTTCTACTTGGGTGAGTTTTTAGTATCATGTCTAAGCAAGAAACAATCATCAATATCTCTATATATAGTCGAGGCAGAGTATATTGCAGTAGCAACATGTTGTATAGAGGTTCTATGGATGAAACAAATTTTGACAGATATACAAGTTGAGTATGATGAGCCCATTCCAATATATTGTGATAATATAAGAACCATCATTATCTCAAAGAACCCGGTGATGCACTCCAAGACAAAGCACATTCCAATCAAGTATCACTTTCTACGGGAACAGGTTGCATAAAAGAACATTAGAGTTGACTATGTGGGTAAAAAAGAACAAGTGGGAGACATCTTTACAAAACCGCTTCCACGTGAAGTCTTTGAGTATCTTTGTTAGAGACATAGAGTTATTTCTACTCCAAAATGCATTCTTTTGAATGCTTATGTTATATGCCTTAGATGTACACGAGGAAGCACCATAAAGAGAAGAATTCATGTTAGGAGATCAGACAGTTCAGTTAGGGGTAGAAACCCTAGATGGAAAGATACCTTTGACATTGATGACAAAGGGGGAGAGATTTATCAGATGCAGAGGACATAGGCATGACTCCAATGGGATAAATGGTCACAGAGATGCATAGGACAGAGGCATGGTTCCCGGGGGAGCATGAGTGACATGACTTTAGTATTGCATGACATGATTTCAGTATTGCATCAGAGTGTTTCCATCAATGGAAAAGGGGGATATTGTTGATTAAGGTTGGTTGTCATTGATTTGAACCCTTGAAGAAAGTTCGGTAGAACAAAGTTTTGGGTAATGGACCCAAGTATGTTTTATGTATAATCATATGAGTTTTAATATATTTGAAGGTAATCTTATTCTATATGGATAGTACATGTCATTCCATTTCTGTTGGTATGTGGAACTTCACATAACTCCTCACAATTAGATATTTATGGCCATGAGAAGCTGGAGAACTGAGGTTTGGGTAATGGACCCAAGTTTTTTTGATGGATAATGGTATGAATTTTGATATATTTGCAGGTAAGACTATTCTATATGGATAGTACATGTCAGGCAATTTCTGGTGGTATGTGGAACATCACATAAATCATCACGGTTTGAGAGTTATGGCCTTAGGAAGTTGGAGGACCCTCATATGTCATCTAGAAGCCCCAAAAGGTTAAAGTAGTCAAAGTGGTTTAAGATATTTTAGAAGGTAAATAATAAAGTGAAGTGATGAGTGTACTATAATTCAAAGAGAATACAAAATAAATTATTTAAATAATAAATTTAATGGAAAAATAAGAAGTGGGTTAACCCTAAAATAAGGAAAGTGGGCAAAGTGACCTAGAAGATGTTTCTAAGAAATGTACTTGGAGAGTATAATTAAGAGGCAAGGTTCTCTCATTTGATATCACACTTGAGAATATTGAATATCTATAGGTGACTTACGTAAAAAAAGGATGTGTAAGCCGAATTTCAGAGGGAAGGTGAAGAAAAAAAGGTTGGAATTCAAGGGAGGATAAATTCTTTTGATGATGCATTCTAAGGTATGTTATTTACAAGTCATCTCACCATTTTCGAAATAACTTTTTTTCTAGAATGATTCAGACCGTGAAATTTATAGGAAATTGAGGAAACATATCCAAGTATCTGTGGTAAAATTTTTAGCTTTTGGGTCGTTTTATTGTTGGAGTTACACTCTATGGAAAATAGGGTTTGTGGATAGTCCTGAAACTAGTCTAAAACAAGTGTTTCGAGTAAAAACGTCATAACTTTTTCATAATAGGTCCAAATTTAGTAAGACAAAATGTGTTGGTTAGAGTAAATTCTGTGGTATTCTGTATAACCGTTTCATATTGATTCAACCAATATTCCTTGTGGGGAATGATCTACAAGGTCTCTCTCTAGAATAAGCCAAAATTCAGCAAGGTATATCATTTTTTCTATAACTCCTTTTATGAGAGGTTCCAAGTACTGAAACCAGGAGGAATTGCATAAAACAAACTAAAGAACATTTTCTACTATTTTCAAATCTTTATTCATTATAGGTACATAGATATGATTATTTCAAGTTAGGGTTGTTGACTAATCCCAAACTAGTCATGTGAGACTAAAGAAATGTTTGATGAAAATGATAGTCTCTTGTTGTGAAAGTTAATGGAGGTTTGCAGGTATGTGATCATATACACCAGTTCTATTACAGAGTTACAAATCATATTTGTATGATTAAATTAATGAGGTCTTTTGGTTAAGATACATGTTGGGTACATGGTTGAGACAAGTAGTTGATGAGTTGGCACATACATGAGGTGTAGAGTTGATGATGTTGGTACATATTGATGAGTCATAGTTGATGAGTAGTTGACACATGATTGGTACATACTTGGTACATGGTTGGATGCACTTG
>SNQJ01S0154010.1:3935-15249 GCA_010110895.2 Picea sitchensis
GATATACATGTTGGTTCTCTTATTGGCATTTCTAAGCAAAAAACAAATTGAACAACGATTTACGAAACTCTGTCCGACCCTCGGGTTGGCGCTATTATAAATCTTGCACCCAAAACTTCCGTCATCTACAAGTGCGCGATATATATCTTGCACCCAAAACTTCCGTAGTTTACAATTCGTCGCGACTTAGCTCTATTGAATTTTTATGCCCCCTATTCTGTGATATACATGTTGCACACACCACTTCCGTGATATACATTTTGCACCCAACACTTCCGTCATTTACAATTCGACCCCGGTTCACAAAAATTTCAAACCATTTATCACTCTCTTCAATCCCCGCCACATTCCCGCCCTTCCCAATGCACATTCGTTATGCTTTTTCTATCGAAAACTCAACATACAGGTTCACTTATTGGCATTAATAAGCAAAAAAAGCATTCAAGTATATGGGAGTTCGACCCACTGCCGTTGCTTTTCATACCTAGTTGCCAGGTTTCCGTAACCGAACCTTCCTCCCCCTTTTACATGATATACATATTGCACCCAAAACTTCGATGATCTACAATTCCATAGTTAGCCAACTTTATAGCACTCCGTGTTGGTGCTATCATGGATCTTTCACCCAGAAATTCCGCCATCTACAATTCACATGGATTATGCTTTTACTAGTGACAACTCAACACACATGTTCGAAAGAGACCATACAAGTTTTCTTAACAATATTACTCGACTCTCCCCATTTTCCAAAAAATAACCTTATAAGCTACTTGGCAGGGACTACGCTGCCACACAATACTTGTTATGAAAGTGGCAACTAAAATTTATGATTATGTACCAATGGTACCACCTTTGCTATGCTCTTCCTTCCTTTGCATCCCTCGAAAATTTATGGTATCAAAACTGTCTTGCACATTTCCCCACACAAAATGGCTGCCGCCAAATCCCCTATTACTTGATTTAATGTGATATCTCTTTTTATAGGTTGATTTTTGATCACTATGATCCTGGTCATTTGAAAATATACAAAAGAGAAAAGCTTTAACATTGGTAGCTATGACTAAATTTCAAAGTCAGAAATGAGTACTTGCATGACGTAATGTAGGAAAGGAAGACCATTTATTATTTCACATAAAACTATTTATTATTTTGTGATTATTATTTTTTAGGTTATTTCTTATTTTGTAACTATTTTTTTTAAGTTATTTATTTGACGGTGTTTATTCAATGCATCAATTGTACTAAATGCACACTTATTTTTGTAATTACCAATTATGCAATGATGAAGAGAATGCGATCTTGGTTCAATCTGCTGAGCTTTGGAGGACTCAAGGTGAAGATGGGTCGTATGATGGAGCCCTATGCGACCTCAAAAAGAACACGAGGATTGGCCATCAAACTCATGAAGGTGAAAGATGGAAAAATGCTCTTCACTTGTCGCAGACATGAACGGTTTCGAGTTGGAAGCATGTAATGGGTGAGAGTTCAACCTCTTGATTGCTCGGTATTGTACTACTTTATGTTGGGTAAATATATACATAAACACTTGTTTCCATTGATAGAGCCTCCTTCACGCTCAAATGCTTCAAACACACCATCTTCCCAACATTCCATGGATTCATAGAATGACGTTGTCATGGAAGTTCCAGAAACAACTGCCACAGACTCTACGATAGTTGAAAATTGTTGAGTGACCGATCGAAAGAGGGGTGGAGGACACCCATAAACAAAATGCCACAAACCCTATGATCATAGAGAGTAAAATCTGTAAATAATGTGTGGGGCGACCCGAAATCCTAATATACAATATGACAAGTAACCTAGTTTGTGTTTATATATCCTCAAGAGCCTCTTTTTTAATGTAAAGTAGCATTGTGTGTGGATTTCCACCGCACAGAGTCACATAGTACCTCCAGAGTGGGTTTTAAGGTGTGCTGGGAAAAGCCCATCTCAATAGCATGTGGGACCACAATGGGTTTTTAGGTGTGTTGGGAAAAGCCCAACTCGATGGCATGTGCAATCCCACGGGTTTAAAAACCTAATGTTGAGAAGAGAACATCAAGATTTGAGAACACTATTCTAAGTGGTCATACAACTACACAAATTCATTTTCACAAGGTTCATGAATATTTTAAAGTGAGCATTGTCATGCTTTTGTTATTTGAATGGATATGGTCACTCTAAGAGGATCTTGAAAATTGAGCATATTATATTAGTGAACTTAAATTTTATTTTCTTTTATTTGAAAATATCTTAATCAACATAATATTTAAATGATGGAAAAAATAATAATATTTTAATCAACATAATATTTAAATAACCTAAAAAAATAATATAAAAGCTGATCATAGCTAGTTATGAGAAAAAAAAACCCATCATAATAATAAAAAAATTACTTCACAGATGGGAGTGCATGTCAAATTTATGCTCTGGAAGTGGGTATTTAGTTGGCTTCTCAAAACCAGAATTACAACTCTATCTAAATACAACCCACTATTGTATTCTATGTTTCTTTTGTCATGGATGATTTTAAGGATGAAAATCTATATTAAATGTAGAAACATGGGTTAATGTTACTATTTTTTAATATGCAAAATATAAAATGTTTGGTCATAATTTTGTAAAAGTATTCAAATTTATGAGGATTTTATATTAGTTTTTATAATTTTTTGAGATTTTTAAAGTAAAATAATTTTATTCTATAAAATTTGGGCCAATCATTTAAAAAAAAATAATAAAAATTGATCAATCTTTTTTGAAAAAAATCATGGAAAATTAACCCATTTTCCAAATTTAACCTTTAAAATTATCTACTTTCTCACAATAGGCCCATAAACACCTTTATACCCTGTTTATATGCCATCCTACTGGTAGTAGTTGTTGCGGATAGAGTCAACAGCAGCGGCCCCTCCTGTGGGTGCTATCATTGTTTTCAAAACGTTGTAATATCCGGAGGAAACGTATCTGTCTGAAAATATGTAGAGCGTTTAAAGTTTAAACTAATTTTTTTAAGTTATTTATTATTTTGTAATGAATTTTTTTCAATGTTGTGCGTAAATACTAAAGTTTCATTTTTTTTTTTTATATAAATTTAAAAGTTTGACTAATTATTAAAATACCTAAAGTTTCATTTTTTTTGTATATATATATAAAAAAAAAAAAAAAAAAAAAAAAAAAAAAAAATTTTTATTTTAAAATATATATATATATATATATATATATATATATATTTTTTAATTTATGAAGGTTTTTTAAATTTAAAAATAAAACAAAATAATTTTTATATAAATATAAATGTTTATTAATTATTAGTTTTTTAAATTTAAAAAATAAAAATTAAATGTTATTCTATATAACTCTTGATTTTATTATTTTAATTTTGTGATAATTATTTTCTATGTTGTGGATAATAGTGCGAATGATTAAGTTGTTCATTTTCTTTATATAAATTTAAATATTTGATGATTTACTAAGTTTTTTAAATTTAAAAAATAAAAACCAAATAATCTTCTACATAATTTGAATTTTTATTAATTTATAATTTTTTAAAATATAAAAATGTAAATAGTTTAATGAATATGTGGGTGGATGATATATTGCTTTTCTCATCCAGGGGTATTTTTAGTTTTGAATTTCATCAATTCTAAAAAGATAATTTTGGAAATGTTAAAGTTAAGTTAGTCATTATGTTATTTGGAAAAAATGAACTTAAATAAGGAAAATAACAATAATTAGTGCCAATCACCCAATCTAAATCCAATTAACAACATATATATAACACTTACAATATTAAAACTCATAATATTCTATAATTACACATTTTTAAGTGAATAAATTTAGCTTGTAAAATATTCCCCTAAAAAAATTGTAAATAATATTTGTACTATTTTATTATTATTAGTCTTTAACTTGGTGCATTTAGCATCTACAATATTCCTAATCAAAATTTACTCGAAGAAATTGAATCTAAGTAGGAAATATAACAATCATTAATCCCAACCACCCAAACTAAACCCAATTAACAACATACATAATACATTTACAATATTAAAATTTATAACATTTTATTATTACAAATTTTTAAGTTAAAAAACTTAAAATTGTAAAATGTTAATTTTTTTTGTAAATATTACTCATAATATTTTATTATTATGACTCTTTGACTTGGTGCAATTAGCATCTACAATATTCCTCTATAATGATAATTAGTTATATTTAAAATAAGTATGGTTTGAACATATACTTTTACAATGTTCCTCGATGATGATAAATAATCATATTTAAAATATTCATCTATGATAGTAAATAGTCATATTTAAAATAGTATGGTTTAAACATATAATTTTATATAAGATTAATTTTAATCATTAAAATTTATAAAATAAAAAATCAAAATTTATTTATTATTAATTTTAATTATTAAAACAATTTTTTTTATCTATTTTATTTATGAAATTCTTTTAACAATTAAAATTTAATTTAATACAATATTTTGGCTATAAAAAATAAAAATAACATTTAAAATTTTAAAATATTAAATAAAATAAAACACCACTTACTCTCACTATGGAATCAACAAAGGAAAGAAAAGCAACCATATAGAATCTATGTAGGTGATACATAGAAAAAGGACACCTTATAGATATATGATAAAATGTTTTTTTATTCTTTTGTTAAGTGAGTAAATAAAAATTAGTGACAATATGTTAGATGTAGCTTGAGTGGCTGGGAGGAATGGTTGTTACCCTCCTCATTGATGTTCAATTCCTTGTAAGTGACATGTGATGCCCTTAAATCACATGTTAAAAGAGAGAGAGAGAGAGCATATATTCAAAGAACTATATGATAATAATTACTTCTATTTATGCAAAACTTTATTTCATTTAGCGGTTTTGCACAATGATAGATATTGTCTATAGTGCATTAATTTTATTCGGTGCTTGTCCACAAATGAACAAGGATAAATATGGCATTTATAGACAAACACGATGTATATATGAGACTCGACAATAGACCACTTAATGCTTGTTTAGATCTACCATTAAACCCATCCAATTGTGTACAACCAGGTGCTCAAAATAAGTGCATTTCCAAACTAATGGAGCTAATTATGATTTAAAACTACTTATTGATTTAATATCGCTGGGTGTTTGGACTCTGCAAGGATTTGATAGATGGTAAGAGGTTCTTATTGCTTAAAGAAAATTGCTTTGCCAGTTTAGCTTGTGTGGCTTATGATCCATGGTATTTCGTTCAATTTATGTAATACCAATTATGAATATAAATATAAAGCCAAAACACAGACAATAGTATTGCATGACAACTTAGTTCATTACTTGGCAGGGACTAAGTTCCCATGCAACACTTATTATATATAATATATGTTAATTATTATTAATTATGTTATATTTAAATTCTTCCTTAAATTTATATATATTCTGTTGTTTTAATTATTTCAAATGTAGAATTGTAAAGATGAGTATTTATAAGGACAAAAATTAAGCAATATGAAAGAGATTTTAGTCATTTAAAATCTTTTCTCATTTATATTTTTTATAAAAATTATAAGTAAAATAAAATTTAGCCATTATTAAGTTGATGTAATGCTCAAATATTCTTTATGTTAAATTGAGTCTTTAAGCAAAGTTAATGTGAAATTGGGACGATTAAAAGAAATATTATATTGATGAAATGGATTTTAGTTATTATTAGGTGATGTAAAATTTATATATTCTTTTATATTAAAATGGGACATTATACTTTGGATTCACATTTCACAATATATCAAATGAAAATTTATGAAATTGTCTAGAATAATTCTTGAGTTGATGGAAAATATTTTTATCATTATTAAGTATTTTTTTTTGTTTGCTAGTTTGTCCGTGATTTGTGGGACTAGTCTATGGCTGAGAAACCGCGACTGAAGGGCATCTAAGCCATCAAAATCACTCAGGGATTACACCTGGCCTGAGCCACACCAACCTTTAACATGGCTAGATTTTTTTGTCCCCGCAGGTTTCGAACCGATGACTTTAACGTCACAGAGTGCCTTAACAACACACTTTTTCACCAACTGCCCTACACGTCGGGGACTTTATCATTATTAAATTGAAATGTCTCTTTTTTAATACTAAAGTGGGTTATTGTACCATATTCATGCAAAGTTTACTTTTATAAATCATTATAAATTAGATAAAAATTCATTACTTATTAAAAAGAACAAGTAAAAATAATTATTAGGTTTGTAAAAGAGATGTTAATCATGATTAAATTGTTGCAAAGTTTGAATATTATTTTCATATTAAATAGGTAAGATAAATATAGAAATAAAAATAAATAGATAGATAGATAACGTATATGGAAAAATGCAAGGATATGTTATAAGTAAGATTAAAGAATAATGTGCATAATAAATTAGGACAATGTAGGTTAAGGGATGAATATAATAAATAAAATTTGTGTTTATGTTTTAATGAGTAAGGACATTGGGTCAAGGGGGGTTGATTAAGATAAACATGCGAAAGAAACAAAACGAGTGATTGAGCTATATAATGATGTTTCAAAGTATGATAGAATGGTGGAAACAAAGTAATAGTAGGGATGTTAAGGATGGAGTTAGAATTGAGATCAAGGTGGATTGGAAACACATGAACTAGCCTTATGATGTAGTATATGGAAGAAACAAAATAGTTATAGTTGATTAAGCATGGTGAAGTGTGCGATGTAAGTGGTAAATTGAGTGTATTATATTAGAGTAAGAGAGGGTAGTTGGAGTAAGCAAAAATAAAAATGCGAAAGGATGGGTGTGAAGGAGATAAAGAGTTTACAAGTAATGTAACATATATATGTCAAGTTAAGAATTGATAATGCGTATAAACAATAAGTGGCAACAAATGTGATTGCAAGAAGAAATGCATAGTCAATGTAACATTTATGATGTTCAATTAAAGGGAAATTTACCTTACTTAAAGGAAACCAATTTACAAATTGAATGATAAAGGATAAGAATATTCACCCTACTGCTAAACTTCTTTTATAGTAAGATGAAGGAACTTGATGAGTGCTAATGATGCAACCAAAAAGGGATAGAGGCCAAAAATTGGTCAGTAGCATGTAGGTATAAAGGATATAAGGTTGAGACGTATGAAGAGCAATTGTGAGGAAATAAGGCCTTAAGGAAAAGTAATGAAAGAGTGTGTAATGGACCCTAGTAGGAAACTTACTCTTCATTTGTGATGCTCACTAAAACAAGGTTGACATGGTGCTAGTTACATATAGGCACGTTTGTAGTAGTAAATTGTTGATATAAAACATGATTTTTCTTGAAATTGATGAAAGGAATCATATAGTAAACATTTAACTTGGTCAATATTTGATTTGTGTGGCTTAAGAAAAAACTGAGATTGAGGACAATGACAAACTATGAAGTGATGAGATCACTCGACAATCAATTAACAGTGTCTTAGTCAATGTTCCTAAGAAAGAGAAACTTTGTGACGGTGTATGTATTGTATCACTCAAGTAAGAGTGATAATTAAGTTAGTGGTAATAAGTTTAATTATCAATATATTATAGGTGGAATTGTATGCCTCGCTTAATGAAATTTATATCAAACTCAATAAAATATTCACTTAACTAAAGAACCGATAATGAGGTAAGATTATATTTGGCTGTCAAACTAGCAGACTATACTTTAAATATGGAACTTAGGAAGAATAAATCTATTAGAGAAGTGTGTCTTCTCATTAATTGAATTAYAAGTAGTAATAAGATAGTGCCAAGACAAAATAAGATGTTTGTTGAATAGGGGTAGTTTTAGTCAATATATTAAAATCATCAACACATTTTAATCAAGTAAAGGTCCAGTAGGACAAGTATATCTCGAGATTTGCTACTTGGGAGGATACAGAGACCTTAGGACGAGATCATCCCTCATTTTTTTTTGACAATAACCCCAGGACTATGTTTCCCAAAGGATGGGTGTATGCGATGCCCCGTTTTGGCTTAGATAGCTAGAATTACTCATGGCCTAGTTGTATCTTCATTTTCTTATTACCCGTGGAACACTATTAACTTGACACTTTAAATTTTGGACATATGGACCTTTGTGAATGTAAATACTATGAATGATTATCGTTATGTGATTTATGATGGATTATGCGACTTATTTCTAGCATGAAAATTTATATTTGAAAGATATTGGTACATGAATACCGAGTTAATGATATGGTTAAATGCAATTACATGTTAATAGTATATGGATATGCATGAGTTCGTGTTATAAACTAACCTGCAGATTAATGGGCTATGTAATACCCAAATAATAATGATAATAAATGGTTGATGTCGTGAACATCGACTGAGAAACAATATGAGATGAATAATTGTATGTTAATTATGTTGGATCAAACACATTGCTTTGATATGTAGGAAAGTGCAGGTTTTTCAGGTAGTGTGACTGCCTGAAACTAAATATACGATGACAAAATTCCCAGCAACACCAGTGACATGGTATGGTCCATGAAAGGGTGTTGACCCTAGTTCTATCAGGAGGGGTGGAGGCATTTCCCACAGTGTATCCTCTGAAACCTGGAATCATGGGAGGACAATGTTAGATCACACTCCCCTAAACGTGTGATGATGACTACCCGTTGCCTTTGAGGAAGTTTGGTCAAGGTAGTTGACACTTTCGCTTACGGGTTCTATCTGGAGTTAGGTCAATATAGTTGACGCTCCAAGATAGTCCAACAGAGGAAGGATAGGGATGGAAGATGGAAGTAGGTTAGGGAGACATGATGATTAGACACAGTTGGGAGTGTGTGAGGTTTTAATCTTATAACAGAAGTGTTGATTTTTTCTTGTTTTTTTTCTAAATGTTTAACTGAATTACAATTATCTAGGTAATTATTACTTGTGCTAAATTATCATAATTAAGTATTCTGCAAAAAAAATTAAAAAATTAAAAGGTTGATTTATTCTTTATGAAGTTAATTGCATTGCTGATTGGGTTGGAAGCATACATGAATTGCGTTAGATGTGTTAATTATTTCCATTAGTACACACACGAGTTTTGTATGTGCTAGCTACACATACATGCCTTGTGCATGTACACTAGTGTTTATGAATGTTTAAATTAATGATGTGCTTATATGATCGAGATGTATGAATCATGTTATTGTTCTCATTGTATTGTAAGTTATTATAACTTCGAGACAAAGTTTCTTGAAGGGTGAGTGTATGTAACACCCCAATTAGGTTAATTAATGATTTGATTGAGTAATGTAAATCAATTTTTTTATTTTGTAAATAAAAGAAGGACCTTATATTAAATCACAAGTTTACAGCTTTGCGACGCTTGGAAACCACCTGTTCCGCCACAGGAGGGAAACCATAACAGGTGGCTCCAAGCAGTAATGTGTCTATCATGTCTGAAAAATATTTTACAAAAATTGAGGAAAGAATTGCTAGTGTCTACAGGAACCCTATTCCATTTATCTAACCTAGGGTTGACCTTGTTCAGAGCCACCATTAATGAGAGAATTGCACAACCAAAAAAGAGAGTGAAAACCATCTTATCACTATCTACTATATATATGTAATTAACAAAAAACTGGGACCTGGGGTGAGCCGCGTCATGCCATTGAAGAACCTGGATATCCATGGGAGGTGTATGCCGGGGTGAATCTTTGCTTGCAAGTTGGACGATGGGCTTGCGCTGGAACATCTGTGAATACCTCAAGCAACATGCCCAGTCGTTGGTTGATGATCCCTTGTCCATGCACCTGTTTGTCCTACCATTAACGGATGTCGAAGAGGAGCTCAAGATGCTCCTCTGCCAGATGATAGGCAGAGTGTGATCTCTCTTCTCCCTTGTCCATGCCTTTGTCTTTCGTTGTAGTTGAATCCTTCCCTGCACCTGTCAATTTCCATCTTGAAGGGATTTCCTCCTCCACGATACATCTCCCATCCCCGTAGTAAGGCTCACCCGGCCTGAGAACTGGGGGGGCGAGAAGGCTAGTGGCAGTGGGGAGGCGCACCTCTAAGGGTGGCACTATCACGTTCACCGATCTTGGGCCTAGATGCATGATCCAGGTGGATATCAGTGGCCACCCACCTTTTCCAAATGGCTCAAAACAATTTTCTAACAATTTTGGCAATTTACTATTTTTAGCAGGTTTTAACTTCCAGGGCCATTTTGAGGGCCCAAATGAAGGTTTTTCGATATTGAGGTTCTCAATGAAATCCAAAGGGCATGATTGAGCCCCCAAAATGAATCTCCTCGATGATACCTTTCCAACGAGATATCACACGCCTAAAACGAAGATTGTATGCAAAAGTTACGACCCCAGAAAGTTGATGTACTCACTTACCCAAACGGGGCCCACATGAATTTTGGCGCTTCATCTCCTAGGGTTAGGTTTTTGGATGTCTAGGGTTTTTGGCATTCCTTCTTATTGTAAAAATTCCTTCAGAGCCTCATTATAATCATCTTCTTGCGAATGTGAGTAGCCGTCACATCTCTTCTAAGAGATAAGCTGCCACCATTCTAGCGAGTCTTTCACTCTGTATTTTTATAGTCTCTATACATTTCTTTGATTAATAGAAATCATGTATTACTGTATATCCGTGTTTATGGTTGCATCTCTAATACATTTCTATTATATTATTGAATATCTGCAATATCTCTGGGCATTTCTTTATTATATCTCCGTTCTCATTTTGTGCCGAAAATAATCTGGATTAGTGGTATCAGAGCAGGTTGCTCTTGATCGTTTTTTCAGTGCATGTCCCCAACGAGGTCTGAGTATAGAAAGTTGGGTCTCAAGCTTGTCTCTCTTGAAGAAAATCACTCTCACACACCCAATAAATCCTTAATGGCGGAAGAAAAGAAAAAATGACGGAGCAGATGATCCTATCAATTTGTTGCTTGAGCAAGCTCTCACGCAACAGAGGGACAAAATGATGGAGAATTTTGCCCACATACTTCAACGCCTTCCGATAACATAAGGCACATATTCATCAAGAAACCACTTTGGAGGCACCTCTCTTTTCAAGGTACAAATTAACTTTGATATTCCTGTATTTGGAGGACAGATAGATGCAGAAGCCCTAGAAAAATGGTTAACTTTGCTAGAAGGTTATTTCTCTGTTCATAATTTTTCCGACAAAGAAAAGATCACCTTCACACTCCTTAAAGCTCTCCCTCATGTCAAACATTGGTGGGAAACTTACTAGGAGAAAAGTTCCACAGAGGAGTCTGGAATATATGGGGCTGATCCCACTTGGGATTTTTTTGTGGATGCGGTAAAAGAAC
>SNQJ01S0154010.1:15259-37926 GCA_010110895.2 Picea sitchensis
GTGGGGCTTCGAGTTTTGTAAGGTAAATTAAGTTATTAAGGTATTAAAAGTTAATTAATTGATTAAATAATTAATTTATCCAAGTCAGTTAATTATTGAATTAATTATATTTTATCATTTATTTATTTATTCCTTTTGAATTAAGAAATGTAACATTTAATAACAAAATATCTCATTTGTGGTTGGGGTTACTATGAATTTATGATAAAGGACAAGGTAGATGGGAAAATGAAGGATGGGGAGGATTCGAGAGAGAAGGAAAAGGAAGAGAGGGTTGGAATTGGAGAGGAGGGGGAATTTGTTTTTGAGGGAGAAGGGGAAACCAGGGGGAGGAGAAAGGTAGCAAAATTTTAGGAGAGGAAAAAGGATTGAAAAGATTTTTAAATTCAACTATGATTTGTGGGTTTTTTAAATTCAACTCTCACTGGTTGAAGGATTCCAAATTCAAACATTTGGTTCATAGTGAATGTAAACATATGGACACTTAGTTAGAGGAATTTTCTATGTTTCAATTCAGTGATGATGTTAAGAGAGTAAAATGAAAAACCATCTAGTGGGCCAAAGCCAAATTCAAGGATTCACAAGATCACATTTGGATGCTGGAAGACAATATTTTTAACATTTTCAAATCTAACTTGAATGAAATTTTCAATGAAGATGCGTCAAGGAATGTAAAGAATTTGGAAGCATCAAAGAAAGATTTGTTTCACTAGACGAAGAAAAGTGTAGGTAAGAATGCAAAGCAACTTGGGTAGCTCAGGGTAATGAAAACAATTTATTTTTTCACAACTATGCAAAGATGAGGAAAAATATCTATACCATCTAGTCTGTTAAGAATGAGGTGGGAGAGCAAGTCCATGGGTTCACTAAGATGGTTGAGGTTAGAAAAAATAGTTTTAGATAGATTTAAAAGGAACCTCTTGGATAAAATATTGATGAGATAATTCAAATGGCAACATTTTTTCTAAGTTTTGTAAATAAGGATCAAAACATTTCTCTTATGAGAGAGATCATAATCATTTGGTTAGAAGGAATTATCGAATCATTCCAAACACACAAAAGCCCTGGTTTCGATGGGTGATCCATTAAATTATTTGAAGGCTTCTTTGAATTGGTTCAAAAATATTTGTTGCAGGTTTTCAAGGAATCCAAAGCAACGAGTAAGGTACTTGGGGAAACAAATATTAATTTTTTAGCCTTGATCCCAAAGAAAGATATCCCTGATTTTTTTTTTATGATTTTAGACCTAATAAAATAATAATAATAATAATAATCTAATTTTAAGGTCATAACCAAGCCAGACACCAAATTAGTGTATGCAATCCCCTTATTTGTGGGATAAGGGACCCCATCTACCTAACAATTTGACTGGTAAAGTCTATGGAGGTATACATACCCCACCCCCTCTGGATTTGAACTTGTGACGTTTTAGGAGGAAACACATGCTTATTTTTATGGAATGTGGCGCATAAGATTATTTCTAAGATTATTGTTAAAATACTCAACCATGTAATTTTGCCTGCGATCTCAATTGTGCAATTTGGTTTTCTTAATACCACACAAATTCACGAGGCTATAGGTATTGCACAAGAAGGTATTTATATTATCAAGGTAAGGAAGAAGTCCCTTTTTATTATAAAAATAGACTTACCTAAGGTATATAATAAGGTTGATTAGTATTATCTTAGGTTGATGATGCTTCATGTTGGGTTCTCTTGTGCTTTTGCTGATTGGGTGGAAGGATGTTTTTTTTATCTATCTCTTTTGCCATCCTTATTATTAGATTTGCTACTCTTTTCTAGTCTCCTAGGGGACTGAGGTAGGGGTGTCCCCTATCACCTTTTCAATTTCTCTAGATGTGTAAGTCATGAATACAATGATGAATGTCTCAAAGGTCTAAAGATGTTGAGCACTAATTTTTCAACACATCTACTATTTGTGGACGATGTCCTTCTACTTGGTGACGGCTCCTTGAAGGATGCAACACAAATTTGTTGTGTTTTTTCTCTATATTATAAGGTCAAGGGGATGGAGGTCATAAAAAATAATTCCTCTTTAAATTTCCATAAAGTGTTGGAGGGTCATCAAAACACTATAAATTTTTTCTTACCCTTCCAACTGGTGGATTTTTAGTTAGGGTTTAAATATTTGGGCTTTCATCTAAAGCCAAATGAGTATGGTTACATGAATTGGTTATGGTTATTCAATAAAATTGTGAAAATAATCACTTTTTGGTACACACGATGGATTTCTATTAGTGGCACACTTACTTTGGTTCAAAAATTTTTAGAGGCTATCTCTACAAGAGAGCTCATGTAAGCAACAACATCACACCCCTCGAGAGGGTGCCTCTAGAAGCAGTTACCCATGAGGGGGAAACATATGTCTCCTACTTAGGGACATGCACTCTTAAACTAAGAGTGTATTAGAATCCCACAGTCTCACTCAAGCTTATGATATACACATATCTAAACTTGTTCAAAGTGTTAATGAAAGTTGAGCAGGGAAAATCTACCACCCTAGTAAACAACTACTTTGCAAAAAATCAAATTGTTTCTAAATCTAATGAAAACATGTAACTATTCTAAGATAAATGCATGTAAATAAACACACAAGCAACCTAAACTACCATTGAAAGGAAATTATTATTTTCTAATTCTATAGGCTAACTAGGGACTAAGGCTGTTAGGTGAAGTCATAGATCCAGTGCAACCACTTGATGAGGTAATTATCATCATGAGACTTTACCTTCTATTTAGTTATGAAGAAAAACATGGACACATTAAATATCACATGGGCACAAGGTGGAATATTTAACACTTATATGCTTAGAACCAAGGTAAGATCATCATCACTAAGAACAAGGCCAACATCTTGCCAAGGTTGGTTATCACTTACACAAATTTCATCCATCCAAATGCCAATAAGGTTGATGCAATCATTCTTTTCATTATAGGTATATGCCAACCCATTGATTTCACTTATTAAATAACTAAGAAGGGACTTTGAAGGTGGCTCCAGTTGGAATATGCATGAATATTGTTTGCTTTCCATGCCACTTTCAATCAAAGGTAAGGAAGGAGAATGGGGAAAATCATGACTCAAGGTTAATCTTTCTAGAACATAAGGCAAGAAATTTTCCACATCTATGATAACCTATTCACAACTTATCCTTTCCAAAAGAGGGGAACAATTCACTCCATGTTATTCAATACTTGAACCATTAGATTTTTCATCAAATGTTTCTAAGTTAAACCCTTCATAGTGTCCAAGTTCACCAATCTCATTTTCATCCTCATTATTTCACTAAGAGTAGTGATGTTCTCTACAACCCAATATGGGGGATATATTAAGGCGTTATATATGTTAGATAACAAATAATAACAATAACAATGAATGCAAATAATAATAAAAACAAAGATGACTCAATTAAAAAAACAATTTTTTTTCAACATTTTCGGTGCTTGATAGATCTAGGTTTAAGATGGATCTATGTTGGTCAATGTCATACATGGGATACCCTTCAAAGTAAATACACGTTGTATCCCATTTGTGTCTTTCAATGTGGAAGAAGTCAACAATGTTTTCAACATCAAGGTCATCATCTTCTTCATGGAATGAGGGAAACTCCACTAATCCTTCTTCAAACTCTACCCTTTAAAAATTATCAAGGGATGGATTACAAGGTTCAAATTTTTGATAAGGGAAGTGATTCATCAAATCATTATCTTCATTTGGATGGATTTATTTTATCTTAATAAGTTCAAAGGGAATCATTGTCTTTTATTTTAGTGCACATTTCAACCCCCAACTCTAATGAAGGATTTATTTTGTTGCCCCTTGGTCATGTATTAAGGAAGAAAGTGAAGATTAGGGAAGAATAAAGACAAAGTATGAAGTGTGCGAAAGGCACACAAACTGAGGAAGCGTCGAAGTTGTTAAAGAAGCATAAAAGAAGGAAGAAAGTAAAAGAGATCAAGCCGTTGAAAGAGAAGATCAAGGAAGACAAAGCAACAAAGAAGATAGATCATGGACAAGTCAACAAGCAAAAGAAGACACTAATGGGTGAATTGGAACACCTCGTGGAGAAGAAGTAAGAACAGGTTGACGAAGTCCTTAAAATGAGGGTTACGTGAACCCATGGGTTTTGACACTTGGGCCTCGGTCCAAGGTTTTCTAAGAGTCATGGAATGTATAAATAAAGGTTTAGAAGAGTTGAGATCAGAGAGGAGAGTGGTGTTGAGATGTACAGGTGTTATGCTTTAGGGAATTCTTATATTTTCGGTCTTCAACTGGGTGTGAAGATTGACTCTGCAGCTGGGTGAGCAGGGATAGGAAATAAAGAGGAAGAGAGAGAAGGATCTGCATTTGAGTGCGCAGATAGAACTGTATATATTCATCTATTCTATCAATAAACAAAGTTATGTGGACGTAGCCCTAGGGAGAGGGTGAACCATGTAAAATCTTGTTGTTCCATGTGGTTGATGCTTTGTTATTTACTACCTTTTACACTATTATTGCACTATTATTTTTCCTGTCGAATATAAGAAGATATAACTTATTTTGCGAAGTTAAGCATAATACTGTTAAGAATCCCTAGGCTATTTTGCGTTGTTGTTTTGGAATCATATTGCATTTCCTTTGGTTGTAGACACCTGTGTCCTACAACCCCCCTATTGCTACTTCAAGTGAGACTTCATCTGCTTTGCAGGTGTTGCCGTAAGGGCCAATAGTCAGGGTTTGTTGGTGCGTTGTTAGAGTTGAACCCTGGGTCTGATTTTGTGCCAAAACCCATGGGTCCACATAACCATCATTTTAAGGACTTCGCCGACCTGTTCTTCCTTCTTCTCCATGAGGTGCTCCAAAGCACCCATTAGTGTCTTCTTCTGCTTGTTGACTTGTCCACAATATTTATTCTTTGCTTCTTTGTCTTCCTTGATCTTCTCTTTCAATGATTTGCTTTCCTCTACTTCGTTCCTTCTTTTATGCTTCTTTAACCACTTCGACCCTTCCTCGGTTCGTGTGCCTTCCGTGCACTTCATACTTTGTCTTTCTTCTTCCTTAATCTTCGCTTTCTTCCTTAATACATGACCAAGGGCCAACATCTTTGAAACACAAGGAACAAAGCTATTTATCTTTTCCTTTCATGGAAAATCTCAATCCAATATCTAAGTACCCCATCCGTTCTTGTTTGGTGGATACATTTTATTTTTTAGGGTCTTCTGCATCGATTTGATATTCAAAGTTCTCATGAGGTGACCTTTGTTCTTCAATGAGACCATAAGAAGACTCTTAATCTATACTTTTTTCAAGTGATTTAAGGGGTCTCTTTAATCCCTCGATCCTCAATGATTTCAATGATTTCACCCTCTTTATCTTGTTGCCTGGGTAGAACTACCATGAAACTTTTAACAAGTTCTTCATATTCCTTCTCTTCATAGTAAGTTTGCCAATGTTTCAGGAATAACTTCAAGAAATCTTCAAATGAAGAAATTTTCCTTTTACCTAGATCACTAAACTAGTCCAATGCCTTGCCTACAAATGTGCATAGAAAAGCTCTCATCCAAACATCTTCATGGGAAATTTTAAATTTTACTATAGCTTTAATGAATGAATAATAATGTCAATAAATTGAATCATGATATCCATGGAAAAATCCAATGGAATGAAGCAAATCTAAGTCATAAACTTCATTTGGAAATCTCATAATACCTAAGAAATTAAGAGGAGCACATAAGTTATTCCAATATTATAACTATGATTTCATGCTTCTTATACCAAATTGGAGTAGATTGGAGTCACCGAGTTGAACTTGATGCCTCTAATCGTTGCTTGATTCACCCATTCAAAAAGTCTTCAAAATATATAGGGAAAAGGGCTTCTTCCCCTCAATGGAGTTGCCAAATAAGTAAAGTAGATAAATCTTTGAATCCTATTCATCAAAGTGTTGAAGCAACTTCTAATAACTAGGTAACAGACTTTATCCCTGGTAATGGCGCAAAATGTTATGGATCAAATTCTCACATAGGAGGAAAAGTCCTAACCTCAATGGGAGAGCCTAAAGGAAACTCTCAATCAAGCCACCCATTGTCACCTTGGTGGCCTTGCCCCACACTTCAGACTATGGAAAGAGGTATCTTAGTCTAGTGGGGAATCCCTATGGTCAATCTAGCTAGTATCATTGTAGAAGCGTGAGTGGTTTCAATCAACTTAGCTTGAGTGTGAATTATTAACCCAACTACTTACTTGAAACAAAATGAAGTATAGAAGTTAATTATTTGATCAATCACCAATAAAACACAAGTTTCATATGTGGATTAAGAGTAAATTATGAACTTGTGTTTAAATGATGGAAATGACTAAGTATGTAATGACAATCTTCAAGTAAGGGCCAAATTTTCTTAACATTGCCACAAGAATTGCTCAATTATACCTTCAAAGTAGATGAAACATTAAAGAATAAACATTATAACCAACTATTATCAAAATTGTGGAGTGTTGATTAGTGTAGTATTACCTTCAACGATTATGAATTAGGCATGATCTTGAGATTGCAAATTAACGATTAAAATGTACCAAATCATTAGGTGCCACAAACCTTAAAGTATTACCACTAATTGACCAATTGACCATGGATTATCAGTGATGAATTTACTTGCACATGCTGAAAATAAAGTAAATGTGAGACATTAAATGTGTAAATACAATGTTGGTTGAGTTAACACAATGTGTACTTCAAAGATAAATAGATCACTTAGAGCAATGAGTCATGAAATATCACGATATAAATTCCATGATATTAAAAGGATTTAAGGTACACTCAAATTCATATAACCCAATATTTATATGCTCAAACCCATTGCAAGACATTCACACATATTTTTCCATATTTACGAGTTACTTCATATGCATTAAACATGTGGAAAGGGTATTCACAAAAGTAATCTGAGTGTAGCAAAAATATTGTCCTAAAAAATGTAATGTTATGAATAGAACCGATATTTGAGTAGTCCCAAAGTATTAATATAACCCAACATTTATATGCTCAAACCCATTGCAAGGCATCCACACATATTTTTCCATTTTTACGGGTTACTTCATATGCATTAAACATGTGGAAAGTGTATTAAAAAAAGTAATCAGAGTGTAGCAAAAATATTGTCCTAAAAAATGTAATGTTATGAATAGAACCAATATTTAAGTAGTCCCAAAGTATTAGTGGCAGAGAATATCTTAAACCCAAAATGAGATCAGTTTTTAAAAAAAGGAACCATTAAAGCATTGAGTGCCCAACTTAGATGTACATCAGATTAAAAAATAAATATACTTAGTGCATCAGAATATAAATCCTCACAGTAAGTAATCAATGTTTATGTGTAATAGTCATGAATTATTGTTTTTAGCCTTGAGGACATATTTGGATTTGTCATTAACCTCTAAGAAAAACAACAATAAATAGAGATTTCCTTTAAAATAGGTGAGAAAATGTTTCACATAAATAAATCCTCAAGTCACATGAAATTTCAATGATGAAATATAACTTGAGCACTCTAAATGCTAATCATTGAACATTAATTGCAGTTGATACATTGCATAGTGTGTCAAATAAAGTACTACTTAATCTTAAAGAATTTGTGTATGATCATTTTAACCTTTAAAATCAGAAATATCCCAATTTTGATTCCAAATCATCAAAGTGTAGAAAAATCTTACCAGCTCAAGAAGAGCTCAACGTTAGACCCAAAGACCAAGTCGCCGAGCCTCTTATTGCATCTATTTGTTTCATAGATGAAATTTTTGAAATTGAGTGACAAACTAACTCTTAACCCTCAACCAATGAAATATTCGAGTAAATTAAATACCAATGTGTCAAACCATTAATCATTAATTAGTAGTAAATTCCAATCATAAGAATATGAAGCAATAGGATTAGGTTTAGGTTTATTGAGCAACGTTCTACTTTATATCTTTTTGGCTACTACCACTAGAATCGAGCTTGATTGTTATCAAAATCACAATTCATTTAGATATCTTATTCATGAAAATTAGCATGGTTAAAACAAAATTAGCATTGGTGAACCATAGATCTTATAAAGAATTAAAAAAGAGCATCATATATGCTTGAACAAATGATAAACCAGCAAGTTAATGATACTCAAGATGACACGTTGCACCTTATGAGCAAATCATTGAGATATTTAGTGCATTGATATAACGAGTACAATGTATCAAAGCATGAAAACACTTAAAACTAGTGCTAAAGAAGCATGAAAACACTTAAAACTAGTGCTAAAGTAAGACCACCATCAATTTATTAAACCCTTATTAATATATTCCAACATTAATAGAATTATGAAGTGGACTTCGTTTAATTAAATGGAACATTGTTTTTTCTACTTAATCATATATTATTTAGATCCACAAAGATTTTAAATTTAAACATTAGATGTAACAAGAATATGTAAAATGTTTGAAAGATTAGAGCATGAAAATGGAACTATTTGCATTAGAAACCCAACCTACCAATATATCTAAATTAATTGAATTGGTCTAAAGACTTGATAAAAAATTGCAATCTTTATCTACACATAGTAAATTAAAATTCTATATTTCTTGCAAACAATAAAAAAAAGAAGAAAAGCTTAAAAATTGTGGTTGGAGAAGTTTAAAAATAAACTAGTGCCTACCTTGGTTGGGCTATGGAGTCACTTGCACAAAGAAGGATTGCACTATGAGCATCAATTTAAAACCTTTGAAAAATATCAAATGCCTCAAGGGGGTTGGTTGTTTAAGAATCCACATCCAAGTGCTACAAGATGAACTCTATGCTAGCCCTAAAACAAAAACCTAGAATCCCTAGATGTCCAATCTTAATGCTCTAAATCCTAAACATAGATGATCAAATAGGGTAAGACAAAGCTAGTTATATCTTACAATACTCCTCCAATGTCGCATGGTTCCATTCTATGGTCTTATAACAATTTCTTCCTTAAATATACTTGAAAAAACAAAGCATTTGCCAATATACAACCCTAAAATAAACCCTCAAGATAAACAAGACTACACAATAGTTTTTACAAGGAAAGGCTAGCTTCTTCTCATTATTCTCCAACAAATACAAATGAAAATGAGCCCTCATTATATAGGTAAGGTGCCTCATGAAACCGTGGGTGAATACCATATGCAAATACAAAACTATGAGCTAATACAAGGTGCTCCAACAAAAACATGGAAAAATACAAGAGGCACCCTTAATACCATAGTCTAAAACCACTCCAAGCAAATAAAATAATGAATAAATAGAGCACCTTCCAAAAATGAGATAACAACACTTTACGAGTCAAATGCATGGTGAACCAAAAGCCCAACAAGTACACTCTCTTAATTAATTCCATGAAGCAAGGAATTAATCCATGGCGTGGAAGAATAGTTAGCTATAAAAGGTGCACTCCACTAGAGAAGGTACAATAACTTGCGTGCTCCAATAAATATCCACTTGTGTGGCTAAAGGAATGAGGCCCTCCAAGAGATAAGTAGTCAAATAAGCCCATAACCAACTCAGATAACTCATAGCTACTCATAACAACCTATGACAACTGGTCCAAGTGTGTAACAAACTCATAATTGACCCCAACAACCTTAAACCCACACGTGTAGGAATATTTCTCTACTAAAGAAAGTGCACCCTCTAACACTGGTCCATATGGCACAAGATGATGATGTGGAGTCCCTGTCATCGTCCAACACATTGTTGTGGATCCCAATGCAGTGACACATATCCCAGTGAAGTACATAGATCCCAAGAAAAATGGCATAGATCCCAATGCAATGTCATAGACCCCAAGGCAAGTACACAAATATTGAGGCCTAATACATGGTTCCCAAGGCATAGATTCCACTCCCGATGCATGTATATGGACCTGAATGTAAGATGCCCACTTATAATGGCGAGTCTAATATTTTGACAAGTCATGAGATGATGCAAACATAGTGTTTTATTCTCACAACAACATAACACAAGTTAATTTTAAGATTTTCCTAAGTTTTACCATGGGAGGACAACCTTAACCCTTATTACACGTGACAAATCCTAAGACAAGAGGTATTTCCTAGATCACTAATTTAGAGATAGGTGATATTGTTGATAATTTGTGGAAGGGGAAAAGGAAACATCATGTATTGACCCTCAAACTAATGTAAGATCATGCATAGGTTTTTAGTCTAGTCTGGCTAGCTTTCAAGAACTAGGAATCTTCAATAATTCAACATGCAATCCTTTCAGAGGGAGCTCTAGCTTTTAGTTACCATTTCCTCGATGTTGTTTATTACTACCCCTTTCTTTCTTTCTTTCTTTCATTTATCAAGTCCATTATTTTTAGATATGCATTATTAAGCACGAGACTAGGGGCATTGGCCTCATAATGAGGTGGAATAGCTTAAACTTTATCAATTTTGGATTTTAACTTTTTTATTTTCTCTTCACACCTATCCATTTTGGATTTTATTTGACTTAGGTTTTCTTAACTAAACCTTGTTGAATGACATATGATATATCAAATATGAGCGGGAATAATTTTTTATGAATGAGATGGAAATGAATGGGGAAGATGAAAAGTGTTATGTATGGTGTGGATATGGGGCACACAACATCTACTTAATCATTAGTAGTGCAACTTGACTCAATAATCGAAAACACTTATAAAGGATAATTATGTCCTCCATGGTACGACAAGACAAATAGTAAAATCATTAATATTATGAAGTGTTATTAGATCACATTTTAGTGTTTATTACGTTCACAACTAGCTTAGAATTTATTACATCATGTCTAAGTATCAAACCCATACATGATAAAATAACATAACAAGTGAAGTGAACAATCTAAACCATAGTACCATGACCATGTGCAATAAAAGCATAGTGTACCATTTGCAACTGCATGTGTCAGCTAGGGTGTATGAGAGAAGAGTTGATATACCATGGATGAATCATCTGATGATGAGAGAGGAAAGATCATCATATGCTAGAAAACTAAAGAATAGGTCCGAGTTTGGAGAACATGACAAAGAGAGCTCATGTAAGTACACAACATCACACCCCTTGAGAGGATCCCTTTAGAAGTAGTTCCGCTTGAGGGGGCAACATGTCGTGGTGTTGGTACTTGGCCTCTCTAGGGAAAGTTTCTTTAAGTGGTTTGTTATGGAACTTGTACTAGATTTGCCACAATGTTCAAATATGTTTGTTTAAGTTTGCTAGTCTAGATGCTTTTGAGTGTGCACATGTTAAATGTAATTTCACTATTCTTGGGTAAATATTCCCCCCACCCTACTATAATTAAAAGTGAGAAATTATTGCTAGCATTGTTGCATAGATTTCATTTTTTAATCATTTTCAAATGGAGGGAATTATTAATTATCAATGCCAATATTAATTGATAATCCCACTTTGACTTGGTAGGAATGGATTTTATGTATTTCCAACTAAAATGGTTCAACCAATTGGGCTATATTTTGATGCAATGTGTGTGTGTGTGGAAGTTTAATATGTATTATAGCTACTTCATCTAGGTGAAACTTCAAACCATTCAAACACATCCACATTTTGGACATTTTCACGTTCCAAAAACCTATGCAACATAGGTTCAAGGTAGGTGGGTGGGCGAAGCTATATCTTTCCCATGAAGCCTTGAGCTCCTTGTCTGGGTGTTGGGAGGGTAGATTGCTTAAAAAAAATCATCCAAAACAAGCTTTGAAACTTGCCCAAGCGAAGTGTAACCATTGTTCAGACTTAACTAAAATTTTTGAGGAAAGGGAAATTAATGTTGATGTTTTGGTAGCTGCGAGAGGTATTAACCTTTGACTAAAACAAAATATTCCGGAAGCAAGAGAAAACCTAAACAGATGTGTGAAAACCTTGGAAGACAAGTCGACTCAACATAATAATTAATATTGAAGTATTATATGCAAAAAAGGACCGGTCGACCCTGCTTGAAGAGACACATGTTTCACCTGTCCAGATTAGTATAAATAGGAGGTGCTCCAGCTCATTTGTACACACACTCAGTCATCCATAATTAAGGCACAAGTGTTGAGGAGGAGCTACAACAACTGCATGTGTGCAGTAATTCCCTGTTCAGTATTTTCGTACTCTATCTTGTGCTCTACCTCTGTAGAAGGTGTGCTACCCTAGTTTATCTGTTGGTTCTAGTGAGGCTTCATGAAATCATTCTTTCTCTGAAATGTTAAGGTGCTCGGGGGTGGATTTGTGCCTATGGTTGGGTGACAATGGTGTAGCATTGTGTATGGTGAAACAAGCATAATAGTCTAACAGGTTATGGGCCCACACCACCTTTGGAACAATCTAACCATTGGAAGGTAGATGCACAACTCTCTGTCAAGCTCATTGTAGCACAATTGCAGTTACAACTAGGGTTTTTGATCTTGCAGTAGAAACAAACGCTAATATGATATTTTGGGCACTTTAAGTGAAGCGTTTGGCATAATTATTGGATATCATAGTGAACCCTAAACTAACACATCTCCTGGTGCCCTCAACCATAAAAAAGTCAAAATTGAATTTTTGGGTCAAAGTCAATGTTTGACTGGTCAAAGTCAAGGTTTGACTGATCAAAGTCAAAAGATTGGTCAAGGTCAAAGTCAAATATAATCATGACTTCCCCCATACAATCAGAATGGCACAATAGAAGCATGGTCTCTTGGTAGAGCAAACCAAAGGGAAAAATTATGGAACCACAGACTGAAGAGAAAGTGTCAAAGGATGAAGAGTTTGATTTTTGGAGCTTCCAAGAACATGAACGTGGAATAGGAGAAACAATAAAAATAAACTACTGCAAATCCAAATCTATGGAAAGAGAAGGGATCTTTGTCCAAGAAACAATCATAGAGCCAAAAAGATCTCAGATCTAATACATTCAAAGGAATAACACACTCTCCAGGTTGGAAAAAATACTTGTCTCGGAAGAAAAGAAACTCAAGAGAAACAATAGCCAGACTCCAGGTTTGCATATCAGGCTTGGTGTTTTTATTGCTGCTTAAGTATTACAATCCTTTAGATTTTATTAATACCAGGAACAAATGAATACTTAGTAGCATGTACTATTAATATAAATGCTTATTGTACTTAATTGCAATATGAACTAACATCTCCTCTAGAAGATATTTCTTGTTCTTGTTCTCAGGCAGGACGCCTTGGTAATGCTATAATGAATTACCATAAAATTGATATGTTCTTATATAAAATTCTATTATATTGGAAATACTTTTTCTCTTGTTGTTCCTGTTTCGGGCAGGTTATCCTATGTATTCCAGGAAGGTTACAATAGAAAGAAAGACTTGAAAGGACTCAGAGGGAGTAAGTGATCATGAAGAAGCAAGGTTTCATGACACTTTGCAGGATGCATAGGGGCATGCAACATATGGAAACATGGTTCTAGGATTCTCTCAGTTAGAGGGAGTTGATGGTAGATTTGAAAAGAAGGATTTTGTAGGATTCATGTCGAGTTGTAGGATTTTTTCTGAGTTGTAGGCCTTTGTGCTGAGTTGTAGGCCTTTGAGCCAAGTTTTAGGCCTTTGTGCCAAGTTGTAGGATTTGTGCCGAGTTGTAGGCTTCATGCCGAGTTGTAGGATTTTTTTTGAGTTGTAGGCTTCGTGCCGAGTTGTAGGCCTTGTGCCGAGTTGTAGGCTTCATGCCGAGTTGTAGGATTTATGCCGAGCTGTAGGCTACTCCAGTGAGATGGTATGGTATGGAGAGTTGTTGCTACACCAGTGAGATAGTCTGGTACGCTAGTGGCATAGTCGATAACTTGTATGGTTATGATGGTGTTTCTCATAATATGATCTAGATGATCATGATATAATCTCTGTAGCTCTATTGATGCTATTGGTCTGGAAGACCATGTAGGTCTTTCCCATGCCATGTGATATGTATGAATAATGATGATAGTAATGATGATACTCACGACATGGGTGTAGCCATGGGTGAGCACGTCATGCAGGTGTATCCCATGACGATGATGGTGACACACACTAAAAGGTATATCTCTAGTGTTCTATAGCAGGTTGTGGCCCCTAGACGAGATTGACAGGTCCACATGGGTGTAGCCATGCATGATGTAATGATTCTACCAGTAGCATGGTCTGTGTAACCATGATGAGAGGATCATGGCATATCAAGCAAGGTTATGAAGACCATAAGGGAACATCTTGGTTAAATACCTCCCTAGATAAGAGGGAGTGCTGATGTTTTGGTACCTGTAGGAGGTATTAACCTCCATGGATAAACCTTTGACTAGAATAAAATATTCTGGAAGTAAGAGAAAACCTAAACAGATGTGTGAAAAACCTGGAAGACAAGTCGACTCAATAGAATAAGTAATATTGAAGTATTATATGCAAAAAAGGACAGGTCAACCCTGCTTGAAGAGACACCTGTTCACCTAGATAGATTAGTATAAATAGGAGGTGCTCCAACTCATTTGTACACACACTTAGTCATCCAAAAGAAAGGTGCAAGTGTTGAGGAGGAATTGCAGCAGTTGCAGGTGTGTGCAGTAATTCCCTGTTTAGTCTTTTGGTACTCTATCTTGTGCGCTACCTCTGGAGAAGGTGTGCTACCCTAGTTTATATGTTGGTTCTAGTGAGGCTTCCAAGAATCATTCTTTTTGTCAAAGGTTAAGGTGCTCAGGGGTGGCTTTGTGCCTATGGTTGGGTGAAAATGCTGTAGGATTGTCTATGGTGAAACAAGCACAATATTCTAACAATTAGACCTCAACGAGTGATATGTCCATGAATGATATAGAGAAAACAACTATTTTGTGTGCTACCTCCATAGAAGGTGCGCTACCCTGGTTTATATGTTGGTTATAGTGAGGCTTCCCAGAATCATTCTTTCTGTCAAAGGTTAAGGTGATTGGGGGTGGCTTTGTGCCTATGGTTGGGTGACAATGGTGTAGCATTGTCTTTGGTGAAACACACACAATATTATAATAATTAGACCTCAACGAGTGATATGTCCATGAATGATATAGAGAAAATAACTAGCTTGAGGGAACCACCCTCCATAATCTCTGGAAACATAGTTTCTATTTCCTCATTGGACAAAGGAGGGAAAGCATGAATGTTGGCCATGTGCAGAGACAATAACCCCAAAAATATATTCAAGGAGTCTATCCCATGGCTAAGTAGACCAAAACCACAATATTCAAAGTTCACACTTGGATAGCCCTTCATTTGAACTCCTTTATGAATCACTTCTAGAGAAGTTAATGGGCCTAACATGGGCTTAGAATGTTTTTGCTCACCCGTGACAATACTAGGACAATCTCCTCTTGGATCTTGAGATGTCTTGGCATTTGAAAATCACTGCTCTTAGGCACCCCAATCTTCCATCTCTTGTTTATCAAGAAATAAATCTTAGGGTTTCTCCCCTTTGCATGCGACATACCTCTATGCCAAGGTGGAGGTCTTCACATGAGATCATATTTGAATCTCTTCAGGATTCTCCCTTGGGCCTACCGCATGTATAATCATTTTCTTCTTGTTGGTACATGAAAAATATCCCCTTGGCACCTACAAAACTTGAAAGGTGAAACCCGTTCCTCAAGGTGACCCAACCTCTTATTCGACACCTATGTCCTCTCCCACATGATTCAAGCCTTGTAGAAACCAATCATTTACCTGCTACTAAGGAGGAAGTCAGACCTTGATATAAATAAATGATGGGATCGACCAGAACGCCATATCTAATCTATGGAGCACAGGGCTCAGGATCTAATCTAGGTTATGGAATCTTATCTCCGTTTAAGGCTTTTTTGCAAGGCCACAATGTTGAGAGGTTATCACCAAAGTGGATGCCCATGTTTGTGACACAATCTCTACAGATACAAGGGAGGATTTGACTTTGGCTCTTTTGGTAGACCTTTTGAAAAACAGGCCATGATTAAGACCTTACTACCCTCTCATTTAAGGGTTTTTGGGGGGCATACCTAAAATATCCCAAGGTGTATCCTACAATGGGGAGTCCACTGAAATTCTCCTTTTCTATTGTCCTTAAATCAAAAGAGTCACACCAGGGAAAAGTGAACAACCTCGAATATTCATAAACCTATGAATCTCTATTTAACATGGTTTCTTTATCCAAATGATATTTTAAAAAGAGAAAGAAAAAAAAACATCGTTGTATCGAGTAAATTCTTACTTTGCCCTTTTCTACCAATTCTCAATAAGATCCACTCCATTCTACTAATCTACCATCTTTATTATTGAAGGATTTGGTTCATAGAGATAAATGATCAAGGTTCTCCCCACAAGCTTTTTAGAATTAGTTATCATCCATTTCTCTATGAGATATAGTCTTGTTGAATCTACAAATTTGCTACATCTCTTCTTATATTATACAAACTTCGTTCCTAATTTCATTTTCTCTCCTATTCCTTCCTCCCTTTCTTTCCTTTTCAGTCAAACAATTTACCATATATCTCTTATATTTTGATTTATAAACATGGATGTTACAAATCCTATTTATATTGAATTTTTTTAATTCTTCTTCCTTCCTCCTTTTTTTTCCTTTTTTCACTCAAACACTTTACCATATATCTTTATATTTTGATTTATAAACATGGATATTACAAATCCTATTTATATTGAGTTTTTTTTTAATTTATAAATATTATATTATATTGAGTTATGCTACATCGCATTAAATATATATGGTACATATCTCTATTACTTTAAGCTATAAATTGTATCTCACTTTTCTTATTTTAATATTTTTTTTTCTTGAAAAAATATTTTGAAAATTAACTTTAATAATATAAGAACGATTCTTTTGTTTTACATAACCTAATTGATAAAAAAATCTTCCAAATTAAAAAAGCGAAAATCTCCAAGAGTATTTGTTTGGCTGTCCTAAAATGAAATTAATATAACATGTGAAAATCCAAAAGGGGTAGGGTATGTATACTTTTGGACGGAAGGGTTTTCATACACCAATTTGGTGTCTTGCTTAGCCGTGACCTTAAAAATATATGATGATGATGATGAAATGATTATTGTTATTATTATTATTATTTGAAATACAAAGGATCAAATGAAAATTAAAGAAACAACATGAATGAATATTCAATACACATGTATATGTAAAATATCATTAAATTTATGGCGATAACCGTTTAAAAAAAAAACTTCCATACAAAATTTTAAAATATTTTTATAAGAAATTGTCATAAAAATGAAGTGTGAAAACCTAAGTTTAAAATTTTCATTATTTTTTCTTAACTTTATATATATATATATATATATATATAATTTTGGTTTTTCTTTATTGAACTTTTAAAATAATACTTGACATCTTCCGATTTCTTATTAATAAATTAATATTTTATTATTATTAACATTTATTTCATCATATTTTAGTTTTTCATTAACGATTATTTTTGTGCTTATTCTTAGTTCAATGAAAAATAGGGGATGCCTGAGCAACATTGGAGATCTGGAAAATGAGCACCCTTATTAAAATTTTAAATTAGATCAAATTCATTTTATCTTCAATTTTGTGTTTATTCTTACTTTAATGAAAAATAAGAAATTTTAAATTAGATCAAATTCATTTTTATCTTCAATTTTGTGTTTATTCTTACTTCAATGAAAAATAAGGGATGCTTGAGCAACATTGGAGATCTGGAAAATGAGGACCCTTATTAAAATTTTGAATTAAAACAAGGAAACTACGTTAAATTCATTAGGTATTTTATCAATTATCATTCAATTGAAGAAATGATAATGATGTTTTGTGTCATAGCATTTAGAAAAATAAAGTCACTTTTGATTAAAAAAAAAAAAAAAATGTACTGGCCAAAATCATAGTACCCTTTAAATCATAAATAATTTTTTTTTCCAAATGTCAAAAATATATTTCTATGTGAAAAGATATTCACCAGTGTATTTAATACATCCCATACCTCATTGCCACAATTCTTAGATTAGTGGTAAAAACAATCTTCCTACCATAAATCATCAAATGTATTATTTATGCATAAATCATCAAATGTATTATTTATGCTGGAGGAACAAGGAATGAGTATGCAGGAGGAACAAGGAATGATGATCCTCACATTGGTGAACATTTATTATCCTCCCACTTGTTAGAGTATCCTACATGTGTTACTAGGTGTGAACAATTATTGAAACAATGAATCACTGAGATGGATGATTCTCACACTTGCTAGAGTATCCTACATGTGTTACTAGGTGTGAACAATTATTGAAACAATGAATCACCGAGATGGATAATTTTCACATTTGCTAGAGTATCCTACATGTGTTAGAGTATCCTACATGTGTTACTAGATATGAACAAGTATTGCAATGATAAACTCCCACTTGCTAGAGTATTCTACATGTGTTTTAGGATATGAACACGTTTTATGATGATCCTCCCACCTACTAAGTTTATCTACATTAACCTATAAAGCTAGTATAAGTTATAATCACTGGGTAGATGGAAATGAGGGGCCCACCTTGTACTTAAGTCTATTCTAACTTTCAATGGGGAAAGTTTGTGCCTTTCTCTTTTTTGGTATTCTCTGTTCCTGCGGTAGTCTCAGCTGATGTGTCTYGACAATTTTTCTCGGGTATGAGTTTTTGTGGGTATGGGCTTTTTATGGTGACAGTTTTTCTAGTTCTTGGGCTAAAAGCCTCTTCTGAAAACATCATGTGTGCTGGTCTCTACCTTATGGGATGTAAATTTTCTGTTTCGAAAACAATTATATATAAATATAATGAGAAATTTTCTGCTGGAAAAAAGTTAGCTAGCGATATTGTTAATTGAAAACTTATACTTATATTAAATTATTAGCATAGTATGAGTTATTTAACAATAATGTTTTATTGAAAAGTTATTGGTTATGATGATTACCATTCATTGAGATTAAATTTGTTTTACTTGATTTGTAAAATTAAATTAATTATTTTTGTTTACTATTTTTGTTTTTATGATCAAATAACTTAGAAATGAAATTTCCAAGTTCTCTTTGATTTTTATGGGTTATGGGTTAAGAAGTTATTGAGTTCAATTTTATTACGAATATTTTAAAAATAAGTTTTTTTTTTTTTGTAAATAAGAAGTATATGTATATTAAGAGCCTTCTGAAGAAGAGTAACAAAATACAAAGATGTTCAGGCTGCAGTTACTGGACTACCCCAACAGAGGGGAAACCAATCCAGCCAACCCATTCAGCCCATGAGTCCAACAAGTCATAAGTTAAGCTAGTAAAAAGACATTATTCAAACTGTTTATCATCAAAGACTTAGAACCTGACATTACTTGACAAACAAAAAAGACTTAGACACCTGGCAGATAGCCTAACCACGTGGCATGAAGGTCCCCTGGCCAAGGCTCTTCCTCAACATACGTCACCTGGTCTGCCCATTGCCTTTCCCCTTCCTCGTCGTTCGCAACTCCCTCGGTGTCGCCCTCTCGCTCATCCTTCTCCCGTCCCATTTCTGTTGGGCGCTGCACTTTGTTCCGACCTTCACCTGTAGCAGCCGCAGGATCCTCCATTGGATTTGTTTCGACCGGGTCCGAGGAAAGAGACTCGTGCATGGAGGAGAGAATTTGAAGAAATCTCGCCACCTTTGTGTCCGTAGCCTGTAGGCGAAAATGAAGATCCGCCACCCCCTGCCTGAGTTCAAAGACTAGGTCATGCAGTATAGTCAGGCGGTCTCTGAATTGCGCCCTATCAAAGGAGTCAGTGAAATTGTAACCTGCCCTCTTAGGCGCACCATGAAGAGAAGGGTCGTTGCCCAAATTGCCCAGAGGGTCAAGGAAAGGCATGGGATCAAAGGGGTTCGCCGGGGGGTCTTGAGAGTGTCGCAGGAGTGAATTTGGCATTCGGGGGATTATGGCCAGGGAATTAAACTGCAGAACTTGCGAGGAAGCAGGGGTAGACTCAGACTGAAGGCGAGGGGAAGAACAAATGGAGGGCGAGTCAGGAGGCGTGACCCAGGGTCGCCGAGGCTTCCAGGGAGAGCCCCGCCTCGGTCTTCCCCTTGGTCGAGTCATTGAATGCACAATGCGACTGGATGAAGAGAGTAAGGGCACCTGGTGAAGGAGAGTGGCCGGGACTACCTCGATCCAGAGGAAAGGAGCATAGTCAAGCCTGTGCTGCGAAGGGATGAGCCCTGCGGACAACAAGCTGAAGCAAATGACAAACATTGTGAGCCAAACCATTCAAATTCACGACGAAGGGGAGAGGACTGTGTAAATGCTCCCCCGTATCGCCATAATGGTTATTTAAACTTCGGGGAGGGTGGCGGGCTGTGGCACAAGCCCATCACGTGGATCCATGCCGCGGTGGCTGGTGCCTGCTCCCAACTCTTGCCACGATGACCGCACTAACACCCCATCCGAGGAGACATCTACCATTCCATCTTTGCGAATACACTGATGGAGGATAGGGTGATCCTGATCCTGGGCTGAATTACACTGAAGGTCTGGTCCTCTCCAGTTGGTACCCAGATTAGCCAATTCATCCGCAACTTGATTCGCCTTCCTCCTGATGTGTGTGGGAATGATAACCTGATTTGGATGCATTAGTCCTGCAATGATCTGTAAGCCATGTGATAGTCTCCAGCTGGGCGAGATGCTGTCCGGGTTTTCCCCATTTAAGATTCTGCGCAGCAAGCTAATGATGAATTGAGAGTCCCCCTCTACTATTATCTTTGTAAAATTATGTTTGATGGCCAGTTGCAGTCCTTTGATAAGTCCCCAGAGTTCTGCTGCATTGTTCGTAGAGTGCCCGAGGGGTCTTGCTCCGATGACATGGATGTTCCCATGATGGTTATGGAAGACCACCCCATAACCTGCAGCTCTGGGATTGCCTTTAGAGGCTCCGTCAAAATTGAGCTTGACGAAATCCTCCGGGGGAGGAGACCAAAGGGAAGGGCTGCTCGAAGGGATGGTGGAAGGAGGGGGGGCGAGGGTCTGAAGAGAAGGAAGAGGTGTCCAGTGCCGGAGGATGTGGAGCTCGGAGGGAGAGCAAACTAAGTCTGCATCGGACCAATTCCTGAGGTGGAGATTTTCCACGATGTTGTGTTGGCACTAACGCCAACATTGTTGCCACGGGAAAGAGGTGTTTCTGAAAATTCTTCTATTTCTTTCTTTCCAAGTTTGCCAAAGGATAAAGCCGGGTAGAAGTTTCCAGATTCGGTTTAGGAAGGGAGAATGGAAATCCTGATCTCTCCAGTTCATAATGGTTGCGAGGACGCTGTCTTTGAGGCGATCCGAGGTGCGCATGATGAGCGTTGCTTGATCCCAGATTTGAGCTGTGTAAGGGCACGTATTAAGGAGATGGTTCATGGTTTCCTCTGCCTCTCCACACAGTATGCATAAGGAGGGTCCCACAAAACCTCTCTTCAAGAGATTGTCCCAGGTTAGAATGCTTGAGTGTGAGACCAACCACAGAAAAAGAGTGATTTTCGGCCAATGTTTAAGATCCCAAATTTTTTCCCAAACTTTCGAATCTGGAGGGGGGTCCGACTGAGCTTTAATTTGATAGGCTTCCCGAGTGCTGAAGGAGACCTGTGGCCTGTATCCCCACCGAAGAGTATCTTCACCTGCAATTATGGGAATTTTCCGCTTAGTCAGCTCTTCTTGCAGAGGTGCCAAATCGACATGCAACTCGAGGTTAATGCGCTCCCTATCCAAATGCCAGCAACGCCAGGTGTCCTCCGTGGGATTGTTTTGCCAGTAGTCCGCTACTTTTGTCAGGCCTATCCATGTAGCTTGGGTGAAGATGTCACGAGCCCAGTCCTCAGCGCTCAGGGCTGGCCACTGTTGCTAGGAATCTTGCCAGAACAGAGTCGTTTTCCCATTCCCTATCTCCCAGAAAGAATGTTGAGTAACCATCTGTCTATTCTGCTTGGATGTTGTCCAAATTAAAGAGCCCGGGTTATCCCCATTCCATCGGATTAGGTTCTTCTCTGCCATATTGGGGGCATATTTTTTCCTCCATAGTTTAGCCCAGAGATCTTTGGGGTTTTTTAACCAGCGCCACCAGATTTTGGCACTGAGAATCTTGTTCATTATAGAGGGATCTCTTAATCCCAGTCCTCCTTGTTCTTTAGGCTTACATAGTTTTTCCCAGCTAACTAGTGCTATCTTCTTCTCTTTGTTGAGGTCTTTCCAGATGAAGTTTATTTGTAAGCTTTTGATGGTGGTGAGGATGAACTTAGGGGCAGCCAGCGCGGAAAAAGCATAGATCGAGAGAGCTTGAAGAACGACTTTGAGAAGAATGAGACGACTGGGTAGGTTCAAGGCTCTAAAGGTCCAGGATGAAAGCCTTTTGGAAAAGGAAGACAAAAGGTGTTCCCAGGAGGAATTCCGGAGGGCATTGTCAATCAAGGGAATGCCAAGGTATTTGGACGGAAGGGAGCTTCTGTTGAAACCGAGGATATCCGAGATGTGTCGCTGGATCTGAGGGGGCATGTTAAAGAAGAAGATTTGGGATTTGTCCTTGTTGCAGTCCAAACCTGAGGCATCAGAAAAGGTTTGGAGAATCTCCTGGAGAGAGTTGGCTTCTCGTACAGTAGGGCTGCCCATTAAGAGAGTGTCATCCACAAATTGGCTATGCGATATAGGGGGTGAGATGC
>SNQJ01S0154011.1:0-22667 GCA_010110895.2 Picea sitchensis
GATCATTTACAAGAAAGGAAAAGACAATGTGGTTGCGGATGCACTTTCCTAAAAATATGAAGATGAAGGATCCCTTTTTTCTCTTTCATTCATTGTACCAGATTGGCTCCAAGCCGTTCACTAGGAATGGCTACAAGATCCCAAAAGTTCACAGTTGATCCACCAATTACAGTCCAATGCTCTACTTCCCCAGGGTACTCTTGGATCCATGAGGAACTTCGATACAAAGGCTGTTTGTATTTAAGTAAACAATCAAATCTTAAATCCACGGTACTTTCTGAGCTTCATGCTACATCCACAATAGGGCACTTCAGGTTCACCAAAACCTATGACAGGGTCAAACGTTCCTTTTTCTGGGATGGTATGAAACAGGACATTCGTAATTTTGTAGCTGAATGTGATGTGTGTCAATGCAACAAGGGAGAAATAGTCAAATCGTCAGGAACACTACAACCACTCCCAATTCCACCTGCTATTTGGAAGGATATCTCTATGGATTTTATTAGTGACTTACCCAAATCAGGAAATAAATCCGTCATCATGGTGGTTGTTGATCATCTTTCCAAGTATGCTCATTTCCATGCCATTCAAAACCCATTTACAATATCCATGGTGGCTCAAATCTTCATGGATCAGGTCTTCAAGCTTCATGGCATGCCACACTCCATTGTTTCTGATCGCGACCCAACTTTCACAAGCAATTTTTGGCAAGAACTGTTCAAGATACAAGGCACCAAATTGCATCTCAGCACAACTTATCATCCCCAGACTGATGGCCAAATGGAAGTTGTCAACAAGTGTTTGGAAACATATTTGAGGTGTTTTTCCTCAGAAAAGAAAAATCAATGGGCTCTATGGTTACCCCTAGCTGAATGGTGGTACAACACTTCATACCATATAGCTACATGCATGACTCATTTTGAAGCGGTATATGGACATAAGCCACCTTCAGTTCTCTCATACTTACTGGGTGCCTCGAAGGTCTAGGCGGTTGACCTAACACTTATAGCTCGAGAGGCTATTCTCTGTACCCTTAAAGAGAATTTGGTCATGGCACAGAATCACATGAAGCAACAAGCAGATCAAGGTCACTTTGAATGTCAATTTTCAGAAGGGGATCAAGTGTTTCTTCGACTGCAACCTTACAAGCAAACTTCCCTCAAGGCCGAGCATTGTCAGAAGCTAGAGCCCAAATTTTATGGTCCTTATACCATGCTCAAGCATGTGGGACAAGTCACCTATCAGTTAGCTTTGCCCAACCATTTGAAGCTACATCCTGTTTTTCATGTTTCACGCTTAAAGAAGGTGATTGGAGCTAAGTGCCAAATTCAAGCCAACCTTCCAGAGTTAGCTGAAGAAGGATCCATTTGGCTACAACCAGAAGCAGTTTTGGACTAGCGTGAGCATCGCCTATGTTAGTGAACCATCAAGGAAGTGCTAGTCCAGTGGAAAGATACAACTCCAGAAGACACCACTTGGGAACCAACTACCATTTTGTAGCAATTTCCTCATCTCAAGCCTTGAGGACAAGGATATTTTTAAGGGGGCGGACATGTTAGGGTCCTAACCCGCACATAGGTAGAACAATATATTCGGATGTAATAAAGGTCAATATTAATAAGGCCTTTCAATAAAATAGAATAAGGCGGATGTAAGAAGAGCTAATAGAAGCTTCCGCTTCTAGAAGGATCTTCCTCTAGATGCTTCTTTTTAGTATAAATAAGAGTCGAGGGTATGAGAACCCTAGCTTGGATATTATTGTAATAGATATCTACTCAACTGGAGGTTTCCCCCTTGAAGAGGCCTGTGAACATTGCTTTCAGATTCAAAGTGCTATTTTTGTTGTTATTCTTATATCATTTCAGTGTTATTGTGGTGAATGTTATGGTTATATTGCTGTTATTCTACCATTACTAACATTTTATTTCTTTTCCGCATACATTTTGTATCTGGTATATTACACCAAATGGGTAGAATTTGACCGGATAGGTCCAAAGAGAGGGGTGGTGGAAGTAGATTTCGGACTTTCGAATAAGGTATCAGTGATATGAGCATCACCCCCCCACTCATCGTTTTGGAATGCATCCAACAACATTGTCTCCATGGCAGTTATATCATGTAAATAATCATCCATACCAACCTCTATTTCATTGACTCCATTGCCAACTTGTGAAGAATTACTATTTCTGTAGTCATTCCTAATTAGTGAATCTGGACGTATTGGGAATTGAAAAGGTGGTTGATTCAATCATTCTTGGTATGCTTCCTCTCCAAGTTGTGCTCTTATTGCAGCATGCTAGGATATTTATACACTTAGGAGTTAGTTAATATCTACTTGGTCTAATGTGTCGTTAGGTAAAAGTGTGTTTCTTTAGTATGAATTTGTAGTTAGGAAATCTGACGGTCACGATATGTTCCCAACATAAGTGATCCGATGGTTCATATTCTCCTCTATCTTAATGACCATTGATCCGTGTCTTAACACCTGATTGGTCCATGATCTCTATTTAAAGAGCATGGAGGGCTATTTGCCGATGATCGATTGTGAGAAACTCTCTTTTAAAATTTCTCTATAATCTTTTTCTTTTGCATTAATAAACTGCTCCAAGTGGTCGCTTTGCCTAGGGCCGTGGATGTTTCCTTGTAGGGGTTTTACCATGTCAAAACATTGGTGTGTTGATATTTTATCTGGTTGTGTGAGTGTTTACTAAAGGTGTTCGTCCTCTGTTGAAATACTTGTGTTGTCGAACATGGTATTAGAGCTTGTTTGAAGACCCACTCTTGTTGTAAATCGAGATCATGAAGCCAAGTTGCCTCATCTTCGTTTTCTTCCATTTCAGTACATTTCTGGTCTGAGAGGACTGTTCCATTGCATCTGAAGCTCTCATTTCATTTAGGAACACTTTTTGTTTCACTCTAAAAGGTTTCCTTTTTCCCAAGATACGACCATTTCAGCTAGATCTAGAGGTATAAATCCTGAATACACCCTTTCTAAATTTTTGTAGAGTATTATTTTGGTTTTATATTGTTTGTTTCCATGTTTCTACTCTTTTAGATATGTGTATACTCTTTTCCCCATGGCCTGTGTGATCTCGGAAAATAAAAAACAAACAGGAAAAGGTGCATTTTCCGGGTAAGCTAACTGAGATCTAACCCTTGTTGTCATCGAGAAGAAAATAGTTTTTTATGAGCATGCTCTCCAAGGCCATCTTCAACAACAAAAACAACACCAACAACAACACCAACACCCCCAATCCTCCTGCTAAACAATCCAATATGTTTTTCTAGCCCACTTGGTCAAAAGTTTCCTTGTTAAGTAAGAGGTCTTGAGTTCAAGTCTCTCTTTTTGTTACTTTTTTTGAAAAAGTTCATGCTCCGTTGTAAAGTGTGTTTCACTTCAAGTATAAAAGTGAATCACTATAAGTAGCTTTGATATTTTATTTTAGAGTTATTTATTTTGCATGCAGCTTTATTTTATAAAGTAACTTCAATGTAAAAGTGATCCCCACTTCTTTTTATAAAAGAGGATCACTTCATAAAACAACTTACACCACCACGTGGTCCTTTGGTTACTGTTTATGCCTTTTTTTTAAAATGGCATAACTTTAACATTCGAAGTCCGTTTTCATTGCCGTTTTTTTTAAATAGCCTATTTTTTCGAGATATTTCCATCTAGATCATCAGTTTCAGTTTTTAAAACCATATTATATACATATTTAATATGGATTTTTTCAGTAATCGTTTTCTTACCTGTACCAACTACTTCTAATGGAAATCCCATATGGAGGATTTATTAATAAGTAAAGGCTTGTACCGGATTACCTTGGGAAAGGAAAAAGAACCCACTGATGTTGATACGAAATTCAAATGTGCTAATATGAGTGATGAAGCACGTGGACAGATCAAAATGTCCATCTCTCTTGATTTAAGGTTCCACCTTAAAGAAATTGATGACCCCGATGAAGCTTGGGAAAAGATTGAATCTATGTTTCGTAAACACAATATTATTCGAGCACATCCGTTAGAAAATCAAATACTGACTTTAAGTCCAAATGATTTTTCTTTCATTGAATACTATCTGTCTAAGTTTAAAACAATCAGAATTTTATGTGAAGAATGTGAGATAAAGATGGAGGAAGAGCGTTGCATCTATATTATTATTTCTAATCTAGGTAGTGCATATTCTGTGTTTGTATCTACCTTTTATGCCATGATAGAGGCTCTAGGGAAAGCTTATCAAAAACCCATTCTTGAGTCCTTTTGTGATTCTTTTATTAGAGAGAAAGATAAGCTTGTACGACTTGGAGTGATCAGCACTGCAGGTACCTCCAACAAAGCCTTAGTCGCCCAGCAAAAAGATAAACCCAAGAATCCCAAGAAGCAACATCCTCACCACAACAACAAGCAACATAAACGTCCCAAACCCACTCAGACAACTTCAACTCCTAATTGCAACAAAGGAGAAAAATCTAAAAATAAGAATACTGATAGACATTGGAACTTTTGTGATAAATATGGTCATGATTAGTCCAAATGTTTCAAGAAAATGGCAGCTTTAGAAGCAATGATGAAGAAGCACAACATCAATATTGATTCTAATACTACTTCTTCTTCTTCTTCTCATGGACATGCACTTTCTGCTTCTGGTTTCTCCTTTAATGCAACTTCAACTTATTCTTATGATGATTGGCTTATTGATTCTAGATCATCTTATCATATGGATAAGGATAAAGACATATTTTCTGCTCTAAATGAATGTAACACAAAGACAATATTTGTTGGTGATGATATATCTCTTAGTGTTGTAGGATCTGGAACAGTTCAAGTAGATAATGGTCATTTCAATGATGTATTATGTGTTCCAAGTCTTTCTTGTAACCTTCTATCAATATATCAAATCACTCATTCAGGTGAAGGTAAAACCGTAGAGTTTTCACCTCACCAAGTTGTAATCACATATCTAAAAGATCCTAAGCATGTTCTTGCAACTAGAATTGTTGATGATATTACCAGGTTGTACAAGTTTGACAACTTTGGGTCATCATCTTTTCCGTCAATTTTTGTTGCTCATAGAGATGACTTGAGCAAACTTTGGCATGAGCGGTTTGATCATCTAAACTATCACTCATTGCAGCAACTATGTAATCAAAAGATGGTGACTGGTCTTCCCCTTGTTTCATGCAGAGATTGTGTTTGTGCTAGTTTTGTTCTCGACAACCATCATCGGGACAATTTTGACAAACATGCCTCTTAGCATGGCTCGAGCCCTTTGCAACTTGTTCACAGTGACTTGTGTGGTCCACTTTCTTCTCCTTCTTTTTCTGGGTGCAATTATTTCTTAACTTTCATTGATGACTTTTCCAGACGTACTTGGGCTACTTCTTAAAACTTAAGAGCGAAGTTTCCCTTGTAGAAAAGTAATCTAGACATCAAATTCAAAGGTTAAGAACAAATAATGAAGGAAAATATGTGAACAATAATTTTACAAGTTACTACACTACACAGGGCATCCAAATGCGACACACTGTTCCATATACACCACAAAAAAATAGTGTTGCTGAGAGAAATAATCATACATTAAAAGAAATGGCTAATTGTATGATCCAATCTAAGGGATTAAGTCTAAAGTATTGGGAGGAATCCATAAAATGTGCAAATTACATAGTAAATCACACTCTCACAAAGTCACTTAAAAATATAACACCGAAAGAAGCTTGAACTAAAATTAAACTAGATGTAAGTCACTTCCGTGTATTTGGTAGTATAGCATGGACTCACATTTGTGATGAGAAAAGGAAATCATTGTAGCATAAAAGTGAGAAGTGTATATTTGTTAGTTATTCTGAAGATGTCAAAGGTTATAGACTTTTTTCAACCACATTGTAATGAAATTATTATTAGAAGAGATGTTAAATTTGATGAAAATCTCTTGGCCTGCGAGCCTAATTCGGTGATTGTGCCTTCTTCGGCCTGCAAGCCATCTTCAACGTTTGTGCCTTCTTCTATTCCTCTTCTAGTTTC
Organism: Picea sitchensis; assembly: GCA_010110895.2. Lineage (NCBI taxonomy): Eukaryota > Viridiplantae > Streptophyta > Pinopsida > Pinales > Pinaceae > Picea > Picea sitchensis. The sequence goes on from SNQJ01S0154011.1 coordinate 6,022, forward strand.
TTCTTCAGATGATGACAGTGAGGATGAAAATCCACCTCCACCTGCTCACCTTACTCCAGATGATTCCTTTGAACCTGAACCAACACCATCTCCACCGCTTCCTAGATGGGTCCGTTTAACACGTGAGAAGCTGGTGATCTTGTCAGTGATCCTTCAAATCAATGTCAGACACATTCATAGTTCGAGCGAGCCTCTTCTATTTTGGCTCAAGTTTTAGAGACTCATGATCTAGAGACATTTGTAGAAGCTTTAGGTCATCCAGATTGGGATACGACAATGAATGAAGAGTATCGTTCTTTAATGGAAAATGATACTTAGGATCTTGTACCTCTTCCAAAAGGAAGAAAACTTGTCAGATGTAAATGGTTCTATAGAACTAAGTATTGTTATAAAAACATGATCACAAAGCAATAAAATAAAAACAAATGCGGAAATAAAACACATAAGATACATAATACAATAGAGACACATATATAAGTGGTTCACGCAGTGTGGGCTACTTCCACCAGAGAAATTGCCAGGTCCTTCCTTTTTATTATCCAACAAATAAAGGGATACAACCTACAACACAACCACTGTAACTTCCTCTTCTTTCTCTCATAAGATCCTCTCTCAGAATACAATATTCACAATAATTCATAGCCGCAATACATTTCCCTCATAAAAGAGGGTTTCCTTCTAGGGAAAAAAACCCTAACATAACTTCTACCTTCATATCTGCGATCTTATAATAAACGGTCCAGATTTACTATGAAACTACAATATACATTTACAAGGAAAATTTTCCTTCCGGGGATTTGACCTCGAACCCCCATTGGGGAACGTTGTCCCCCAAACCCCCGCTGGGGGCTCGCTTGCCCCCAGACCCCCCAGCCAGGGGGATGAGCTCCTCGAACCCCACAAGGGGGGAAATCCCCCCTTACAAACCCCATGCATGGAGGAGTGTATAGTATTCCAGGGTGTACAATCTTTATGGGGTATAAACACAACCGAAAACAAAGACCTATAAAATATGAAGATAAATAGGCTCCACAATCAACAAGTATGCATCAGATGGAAGTGTTGAAAGACACAAGGCTTGGTTAGTTGCCAAAGGATTTTCCTAAGTTGAAGGAATTTACTATAATGAAACCTTTTCCCCTGTAGCCAAAATTAATTCCATCTGCCTTGTTCTTTCCCTTGTTGCCTCACATAAATGGTAGGTCCATCAGATGGATGCTAAATCCGCCTTCTTGCATGGAGATTTGCAAGAATAAATCTACATGTAACAACCTCTTGGCTATGTCCAAAATGACTCTAGCCTTGTTTTTCGCCTTAAGAAATATCTTTATGGTCTTAAGCAAGCTCCCCGAGCTTGGCATGCCAAAATTGACAACTTTGTTATTGACACTGGATTCTCTAGATGCCATTATGTTCCTAATGTCTATACCAAGAATGTAGGAATCCATCTCATAATCCTTGTCCTTTATGTTGATGACCTTATCCTTACTGGTAGTGACTCAAAAATTTTAAAACATGTGTAAACAAGCCTTAAGAAGAAATTTGAAATGACAGACTTAGGATTTTTGCACTATTTCCTTGGCCTCCAAGTTTTTCAAACCAATGAAGGAATTTTTGTTTCCCAGTCTAAGTATGCTTGTGACCTTCTTCGTCACTTTCACATGGAATATTGTAAACCAACCCCTTATCCCTTCCAGTCTAGTGTCAAGATTGCTACCACATGTACTTCTCCCGAAGTTGATGCCACCTCGTACCGTCAGTTAGTTGGTAGCCTCTTATACTTGACTCATACATGTCCTGATCTTTCCTTTGGTGCTGGTATTGTTTCCCGGTATATGCAAACACCCCATGAAATCCATTGGAAAGCAACTAAAAGGATACTTCACTATGTTACAATTCAGTTCGGGATACATTACAGTTCAGGGGGGACTCCTTTATTGGTTGGTTTCAATGATTCATATTGGGCCGACGACCCTGATGATCAAAAGTCTATTGGAGGTTATGTTTTCAGCCTTAGTTCAGGATCTATCACTTGGGCCTATAAGAAACAATAGGCTATTGCACTTTCTTCAACAAAATCAGAGTACCAAGCAACGATAAATGAAAGTCAAGAAGACTTGTGGCTTCGACATATCCTTTTAGAGTTTGGATTCCAATAGCAGAATCGACCAACCTTTGGTGCGACAATAAGAGTGCCATCAATCTTGCCAAAGATCTAGTTCAACATCAATGCAGCAAACACATCGAGCTATACATGCACTTCATCAGAAATCTCATTCATGATCATGTTATTGAAGTGATGTTTTTCCCTACATAAGATCAAGTTGGAGACGTTTTCACAAAGTCTCTTACAGAAGTGAAGTTTTCCAAACTTCGATCTATGTTAGGAGTTCAGGAAGTTGTCATCAAGGGGGGATAGGCTCTAAGCTCTAATTCCTCCTTCCTTCTCCTATTGTGTCACTATTGTAAATCCTTCAATCCTATCCCAAGTTGTTCTTAAGGGGGGATGCTAGGATATTTAAACACTTAGGAGTTAGTTAATATCTACTTGGTTTAATGCATCGTTAGGTAAATGTGTGTTTCTTAGTGTGTTTATTTAGTATGCATTAGTATGCATTTGTAGTTAGGAAATCCAACGATCATAATATGTTCCCGACATGAAGGGATCCAACGGTTCATATTCTCCTCGATATTAATGACCATTAATCTGTGGATTAACACCTGATTGGTCCATGATCTCTATTTAAAGAGCATGGAGGTTCATTTTTCGATGATCGATTGTGAGAAACTCTCTTGTAAAATCTCTTTGTAATCTTTTTCTTTTGCATTAATAAACTGCTCCAAGTGGCCACGTTGACTGGGGCCGTAGATGTTTCCTCGTAGGGTTTTACCACGTCAAAACATCAGTGTGATGATCTTTGATCTGGTTGTGTGAGTGGTTACTGAAGGTGTTTGTCCTCTGTTGGAATACCTGTGTTGTCAAACACAACCTTCTCTCGATTTGACATTGTAGTGGGGTGCAATAGAAGATGATAGGTAGGTCACTCATCATCAGAATCCTAATTTCAAAAATATTGAAAATTAGTACATCGATGATATTAGTTAGCACAATGCAATTGGTTTGTTCAAATCACATTATACCCAACACTAATTATTACCATCGCTGACCTAGGATTATGGTTGGAATATGTCATGTTACTATTGACAAAATAAAGAGGTTGTCCATTTTCATCTACCAATTGCTTGCAGAATGTTGCTCCTGATAAGAAATTCCAGTGTTTTTGAATTGGTGGAATATTATTTGCATCTGAACTCGATTCTGAATCAAGATCCTCCAAATTTGGATACATTTTTATTCAGATTGACAAGGATAAAAAAATTAAATTCAATTAGATAATTGAAATATAAATAAAATATGAACTTACTGGAGATGGAAAGGGAGAACTCCGCAATGGACTTTGAGAAAAATGGAACGAGATAGAATTTTAAGAATTAGCTATTTGATATTATAAGCTTTTCTCCCTACATTTGAGCTAAAGCAACAATAATTTTTTAAGAATAAGGCGTCTTTAAGCGGAAAATGTATACTATGGAGTACTAAAAGTCATGTTTATGCATCCTAAAAGATAATTTAAGATGAATATACTATTTTGTATGCAAATAAAAATTTAGATAACTTAGAAAGCACAACAATACACTTATTTAAACAACATGCACCAGTGCGTATTTAACAATATAAAGCACCGAAGAGTTTATTTATGAGTCACACCGATTCATAAATAAATAAAAAAGAATTATACGATATCTATGCTCCAAAACTTTTAAGCGCACTGGTGCATTGTATACAAAAATGCTCTGATTTGTTATATTAATAGACGCACTGGATTTTCGAAAAACTTACAAAAACAAAACAAAAAAAAAACAAAACGCGACTTTGTTGTTTTACAATTGAAAAATGAGCAGGAATTTAAAATCCAATTTCATAAAGTCATTTAAATAGCAAAAATCTATTCATTGTTTCATTATTTTACCAAAATTTACAGTGGAGTGATTTGCAAGAGAGCCATACCAGAGAGTACCGTGGAGCAACATAGTACTTTGGAACAACAAGATAATTCAAAAGATTAGAAATTTGAAAATTATGGTGATTCTTTTAAAACCCTTTTCATAAAATCTTTCTTGGGTATTAAACTGTTCAGTGTTTTATTATTTTTCCAAAATTTACAAGGGAGAGATTTGCAAGAGAGACATACAGGGGAGCACTGTGGAGTAGTAGATCAATACTTTGGAACAAGAGACTTATTCAGAAGATAAAAATCTGAAGGGTATGGTGATTCATTCAAAACCCTTTTAGAGAAACAAAATTATTCTAAAAATCAGAATTTGAAGAGTTTTGTGATTCACTCAAAACCCTGCATAGTAAAAATTTTAAATTTTACTGTTGATTTTAATAATATTTTTCTTTTACAATTTGTATCTCTATTTAGATTTAATTAAAATTCAGAAAAAAAAAATTCACACTTACTTTTAACCTTTGCTTCTTCTTGCTTATGTGACTGCAAAATTTCACCTTAGGGTTTAACTCCCTCTATCACTTCATAATTACAACTTTTCATTTTAGGCATTTTAGATTTACTGGGTTTATGTTTCCATATAAAAGACATTTGAAATGTCATGCATCACATCCAAACCCTCTCGGCCTTGTCATGTTTTTAAAAAAAATTGGGTTATTGGTGCACCTAATTGAATATAACACATTGGTGCGCTTTTGAATAAAACACACTGGTAATGATGCAACATAATTAAAAAAATTCGTTCATTGATGTGTAAATTTATTTGTTCATGGTATTTTTTTTTTTTCTATTGGATCGGTGTTGATAATGATAAATATCACACTGTTGTAATTTATAGTTTTTTTTAAAAAATAATTTTGATATCGATGCGTTTCATATATGGAACACACCGATGCTTTTGTATTATGAAAGCACACCAGAAACTATTTTTTGTAGAAAATTGTGTGATTTATTTATAAAATATATTTAATAGCTTATGTATTAAATGGTACATGATATATATTGATAAAAAAATGTGTGATAATAGTTCAAGTAACAAAATTTCTGATCGACACAATGATAACACATCCAAAAAGGCAAGTTCTTTGTAAATTCTATACAAAAGTAATATGTTAAAAAGACAAGTTCTTTGTAAATTCTATACAAAATTAATATGTTTGAACTATATGTAAGTTTAACTAATATGTATTGGTTAGTGTGTCCTACAGAGCCATAAAATGAGGAAGCTCGATAAGATTCTTTGTGATCTAAGTGCAAAAGAGCATAAAAGCTTGATGGAAAAATTGCAAAAGGAAGAATCGGGTGAATGAAATAATTCTATTCAATATGAGTTCTTTTTTGAATTTTCATTAATAATATACTTAAAAATATTAGATAACATGTTTTAAACAATCTATTAATTCACATATGTTTAATGTTCTACATGGATCAACAATGAAGGAACGAAATAACGTCCTAAGAAAATAAAATTTATAGAAGATGTAAATGATGATGAATTGGTCCTTAGCTCATATGGAGTGGTGCTGGAGGTTAATGAAAGGGGGGAAAATTTTTACAAAACTATGAGGGATATAGTGGAACAAACGTATAGACGTACTTTCCACTTACAATACAAAAATCAATCCAATTATTCCAAGAACCGGGTTATATCTAAACTACAGGAAGTGTTTCCAGAGAAATGGTCAATGAGACCTGTCAGACTTGCAATAACAAAAACATATAACAACAAAAATAATCATTCAAAAAGTAATATTCCTAAAAACGATTTTCTAGAATATGTATATATTACTACAAACCATTTCTTTATTAATATCAATTTTGTTATATTTAGTTTTCATATATCAATATAAAAATAGTTTTTTGTCACGTTATTTTTTTAGGAAGATTATGAAAATCTCAAAGGATCAATGAGCTAATATCCAAAATATGCCAGTAGGAATGGTGAAAAAAGTGTACAAGGAGATGGTAAAAGAAATAGACATAATTGCATCACAGGAGGATCCATCTCAACAACAACATTCTTCAAATGTATGAAATCATTGAAATTTTCTATTAGGTACATATAAATAAATAATTTAGCATTAAATATTAATTTTCAAGTGTTTTCTGCAGAAAACAAAACAAAATGGAACCTATTATCAGACAATCTATACTTTCCCAAAGCCCAAGAAAGTGGATGCAAGATTGGCGTAATAGGGAGTGACCTATCACTGTCACCTTAATAGGAAACCCCTTTCTCTTTAGGAGTATACCAAGAATACCCCAAGGGAGACATCCCCAGTGACCTAAAGGGCTGATGACTAAGGAAAAAGATGCAGGAAAGTCCCCCCCCCNTCTCACTAGTCACACAAGTCAAAGGTTCTTCATGTTTTATAGAGATGAAGCAAAAGGTAAATAAGGAGTACCTGCCCAGAAGAAGACAACAAATAGAAAAAAGTGGCAACTTTCAAGTACCAAATGATTTTAGTGCTTCATAAGACCATGAACCTCTCAAAAATAAGTAAGTTGATATAAAATTGTAGCAATGTAATTATCTACAACAACAATAAGTATTATATAACAACCACAATAATTATGCCTTGAAAATTGCTTGAAAAGGAGAAGAAAATATAGCTTTAAGTTGGAAGAATGATAACTACTTGTCACAAGCAAAATTGGCAATGTCTAATAAGAATTTAATGTCACTTTTGAAATAAATTTCTTGTTGTTAGATGGTTGTAGAAATATTTTGCAACAAAAACAAGCTAGTCAATGAATTAGTCTATTGTAAGGTTAGTAGAAGTTAGTAAATGTCTCAAGGAAGATAGTTTGAAAGTGGTTTGATCAATCAATCACTTTTCGTGGGTAGACTAGTGCCTTTATGGGGTAATGGAGTCTATAGGTGACGATTTTCTCTTGGAATAAATGACACAATGATTATACTTTCCTGAGGACAAGAGATGGATGGAAGAAGTGTTGGATCTTCAAGGCCTCCACCATCCAAACTCTAAGGATAAACTTGCTAGAGTGTACACAATTTTAGGCTCTAGCAAAATCTCCCTTCCTTAGACTATTGAAAGATACTAGAAGCAACCATTGAGTAGATACTGACTTATAAAGTGATAGTATTTAGGGCTCTAGAAGTTTACGTAAGTCAAAATCTTCTTGGGAAGGTCTAGCAATATGAAGAATAAAGAAGTAGCAAATTAAGTCCTTTACTCCTAGGGTTTGTCAAGCAAGCAATTTCATAATCTTTAACATGAATAAGAAAATTTACCATAAACCATTCAAATAAATTGAAGAATTGCAGATTTACTTACTTCACCAAGAATAATCAAGCCATAAAACCCTAGAATGCCAAGTAATTTCACAAACAATGATCCAAGTTGCAAAAAATTAGCCTCCAAGACAAGTGCACCTAAAATTTCAGCCAATAACTCCCAAAAAGGGCACAAATTTCAGACCACACTACTTGTGTGGTGAGTGATGATGAAAAAATGAGAGAACTTTCTCTCTATTTATACAATATCAATGACCTTTAATTAAAATTAGGTCATAAAAAGGCTGACCTGGACAAATTACATCAAAAATCCCTTTTTTACATAAATGAAGGTAATTAAACCCTAAAATCAACTACAAGGGTGACGTCATGCCCTTTTAGGGTGACGTTGAGCCCCTAGGGTGGAACGTTGGGCCCCATATGTAGAACATTTGGCCTCCAATGACCCGGGATGATGCCACACATGCCAATTAGCAGATAACTTCCCTCATAAATGTAAACCCTAACTCTGGATGATGTCAGGGTCATAATGATGATGTCATGTGATCTCAAAGGTCAACATCCGGGTGAAAGAGAAAGATCCCCCTGGGTCTAAGTCTGCCAGAGTGTCTTAGGGGAAATGTCCTTCTTTCTTCCTGGTGCAAATATCTGATGCCCTCTTTCCCCTAGCTGGGGCACAACATCCATCTGTGGGATTTTATCCCCATGAAGGTTTGAGATAATCATTCCCCCACATGTACCTGTCCACCGGGAAAAGTCCCACAACAACAACAAGTATGCCCTCCAGGGGTTCATAAGTCATAGGGATCATAGAAATGTCAATCACATCTAATAATCATATTACCCAAACATGTGCATCAAACCCCCCTTTACCTAGAAAAATTCTCAAAGACATTATGTAGTTTAACAAGTCAGATTTGGAGAAGGTCTCAGGGTGTCCTATTGGGATAATCCTTCTTAAGTCTGGGGTGTTTCCCAAGTGAGAACCAATCTAGGTCATGTAAGTGTGTGAAGTGGCATGGGGGGAAGTGTTTGGGCATGGGGTGCAGTGATAACAAGGAAATGTAAATATTACCTGTGGGTGCCTTTGTAGAGGGAGAGCTACACCTTATAGTGGATGCCATTATTTCCTATCCCATTCAATGCCTTTTATTCTTAGCTTTATTGCTTTTGTTATTTTTTATTTTATGCTTCAAGGGAAGAGCTAGGGGACACTGTCCTGACTTGGTGACCAGAGGTGACAACGTTACCCACAAGCATTTCATAGAGATGAGAAGGCTAGCTTGTGATGAGACCCCCTTTCTCTTGGCTATGCCACCAAGAGCCACTACCCTGGTTTGGTGACCAGATAGGTGGTAGTGTCATACCGCTACATGCCCATCATCATAATAGGTCGGCTCATGATGAGACATCCTATCCACCAACTAATACCTTGAGTGTTTATTTATATTATAGGTTCCCTTTTCTTACTGATAAGCCTTTTACTTCTTTCTCGAGAATCCCTAGGTGAAGCATATCAAAGGTTTCATCTTTGTTTTTTAACTCTTGCTAGCTACTTTTATCCTCTGGGCCTTTAACGTCTTCTTCCCACAAGGTAAGGTACAACCCTTCCTAGTGTGGAAAACCCAATACTCAAACAAAGGTAGGAGGGAAATGAGAGGAATAAAGATGGAAAGTGTTAAGTATGGAGGGAACAGACGATGACATTTCTCAGACCCACCCAGTGGAAACCCATCCTAAATTGAGATCAACTTACTAGGGAATCATGTCACCCTTCCAGGTATGAACAAGTCAAAGAGCATAATTTCCAAGAAAGCGTTATGAAGTGAAGGAGAATTCAATGCAACATATTCAAGTGCTTTAATAATCAGAGTGACACATACCATGATACCCTGACTCATTACCTCGTGGAGCAAGAATTATTGCTGCTTCAAGACCAGGATGGTGGGATGGATATCACTGCTACTGATAAATGGGCTGCACTGAAGAAAAGAGTGGACCTTTGAGGCCATGCTCAAGTCATATGGCTCTCGACACTCCATGTATAGGACCTTTGGGCCTCGAGACATGATCTCCTTATTTATCCCTAAGATAGGGGATAACATTTGGCTCCAACTCAGGGACATGTGCTCACCGTAGAGCACATGAGAACCTCAACATATTTGGTATGACATGTGTCTTCTAGACCTCAAAAAAATGTATCAGTAATCCCTAGGGTGGTGATATCAACCCTCACTCATATATGATATAATAAAATGAAGAACATCTCTAATCTAGCATATGATCATGAACATGCATATATACATAATGGAAGATTACAATATGGAAATGCAACTACAACTATGCTAACATGGCATGCATATGGTATATACAATGGATGAAAATGCCTACCTAACTCTACTTACATGTTGGTGGAATGCTAGGTGTAGTCAAATAACCAGTGAAACCAGCCTAGCAATATCTCATAATACCTACCTCTGTGCTTCATCATAAACCAAAACAATGACAAGTTAAGCACATAAATATCATGAGTTAGAGCATGTATCTCATCATCAGAAATTGTAAAGTCTAGCTCATGGAGGTGGGAGGGAGGGACATAATTATGCCAAGTCGTACTTCTAGGAAAGTGCTCAATCCATCTCAGAAAGGGATCATGAAAAATCAAAGGCTCAAAAGAATGACTCCAAGAGTCTGAAGGTTGGCTACCTTGGACATTTTCACATCCTAAGGTCTGGGAAGGGACTAGTAAGAACCTAGAGGATGATTGACGATTCCTTAAGGGAAGGATGAAAGCCTGAGATAATAAACTCCTTCTTAAGGTATTTTACCTACCCTTGAGTTCTAGAAGAAGGCTCTGCCCTAGATAAAACTTGGGACAAGGGACATGTTTCCCAACTGCATCCTTAGTGACATAATGAGGTAAAGTAATCGAAGGGAGTTGGAAAACTTTGTCACAAGTATCCTTCTTTAGGAAAGCAATGCCCTCACCCTTATCAATATCTGAGCACAATGATGGTTGATAATATTCCTCATGGAATAAATCCAAGTGCTCAAAGGAATACTCATCAAAATCCTCAAGGTATGACCAAAATTCATCATGAGAACATAGAGCTAGGTCACCCTTGGGTGCTTGGAAGACATCTACAACTACATCATCTCCTTATTTCCAAATGTCAAAATGATTAGTAACCTCATATGATAGTTGTAAAGGAAACATTTGGAAATGACCCTCAATGTTGTAAATGGGATCCCTATCATACCCAATCACATCCAATTTACGTTTCCCAACATGTATGAACTCATCAACATTATTCACCATGCCATCTTCTTCATCATAACATGAAGGGATTAAAGCATCCAAAGGCCCCTCTAACACTTCTTTTCTTTCCAAATCACAAAATAAGGCATCATCAAAAACTTGAAAAGTAAAGTGACTAACCTCATCCTCTTCTTCTTGTGTAGGAGGAATGGGATCTCGGATGGCTTCATCATAGGGAGGAGCACATATTAACATTTCATCATCATGTTTAATATCTTCAGGCTGTCGCTCTTCAACTAGGTCTTCATTATACTTGGTAGAAGCATGAGTAAATTCTTTCTCCTCCTCATGGGATTGGAAGCCTTCATTAGGATCCCTCTCCTCAACATGTTGTTGGTCAATGACTTATTCCCTTCTTTTTTGGAATTCACTATCAAATATGTCAAGGGAAACTAATCTCTCCAGACCAAGAGTATCTGGGGCATCTTTGGGATCATCAACTTTGATTTTTGGAGAAAAGAGGTGTTCTCCCTTGAACAAGGAGATATTCACCTCGATTTGTATGGCCATGTGATAAGCTTCTTGTATTGTTTTTGGCCCCTTTTTACTTAGGAGAAACCCTAAATTCACTAAGAGTGCATTGGTAGAGGTAAATGAGGTACTTGTCTTTAGGATGATGGCTTCTAAGAATTTGTCGTAGCAAATTCTCAAACCTAGTATGGAATTCCTTGATAGTCTCATTCTCAGTTTGTTTCATGTACTCAAGTCTTTTTATCAGTATGTGAATATATTATAATTTAATACCCCATTTCTTGAGAAAGGTTTTTTCTAACTGGTACATAGATGTGATGCTAGCATTAGGGAGATTACAATACCATTTCCTAACATTGTCATGAAGAGTGGCAGAGAAAAGATTCATCACCAAATATTCAACATCATCACTGATAGGGTGGAGTTGAAATAAAGCCCAAAAATTATCCATGTGATCTTCAGCCTTAACCTCATCATTACCAATGAATATAGGAGCCAATTTTCATACCTTGGAGGCATTCGTTGATGGTAACCCAAAATTTTACTCATATCTAAGGGTTTAAAAATTATTGGGCCCCATTGAGAAACATGGTTGGATTTTTCATTAGTGGAGTCACCAGATAATCCTTCTAGGGATCATCAAAAGTAAAAGAGGGGATCACCCTCAGTGGAGTCGCCAGGTAAGCTTTGTGAAGTAAAGGCTTACCGAAAAAGTGTCGTTCAAGGAAAATTGACTCGATGTTCCCCGAAAATGGTTCCAAAATGTTATGGCACAATCTGTACTTGCCCAAATCCCAAGGAAAGTGGATGAAATATTGGAATAATAGGGAGTGACCTATCACTGTCACCTTAATAGGAAACCCCTTTCTCTTTAGGAGTATACCAAGAATACCCCAAGGGAGACGTCCCCAGTGACCTAAAGGGATAATGATTAAGGAAAAATATGAAAGAAAGTCCCCCCCTCTCACTGGTCACTCAAGTCAAAGGCTCTTCGTGTTTTATAGAGATGAAGCAAAAGGTAAATAAGGAGTACCTGCCAAGAACAAGACAACAAATAGAAAAAAGTGGCAACTTTCAACTACCAAATGATGTTAGTGCTTCATAAGACTGTGAACCTCTGAAAAATAAGTAAGATGATATAAAATTGCAGCAATGTAATTATCTACAACATCAACAAGTATTCTGTAACAACCACAATAATTATGCCTTGAAAATTTCTTGAAAAGGACAAGAAAATATAACTTTAAGTTGGCAGAATGATAACTACTTGTCACAAGCAAAATTGGCAATGTCTAATAAGCATTTAATGTCACTTTTGAAATAAATTTGCTTCTATTATATGGATGTAGCAATATTTTTCAACAACAACAAGTTAGTCAATGAATTAGTCTATTGTAAGGTTAGTATAAGTTAGTAAATGTCTCAAGGAAGTTAGTTTGAAAGTGGTTTGATCAATCAATCACTTGTAGTGGGTATACTAGTGCCTTTACGGGGTAATGGAGTATATATGTGACAGTTTTCTCTTGGAAGAAATAACACAATGATTATACTTGCCTAAGGACAAGAGATGGATGGGAGAGGTGTTGGCTCTTCAAGTCCTCCACCATCCAAATCCTAAGGATAAACTTGCTAGAGTGTACGCAATTTTAGGCTTTATCAAAATCTCCCTTAAACTATTGAAAGATACTAGAAGCAACAATTGAGTAGATAATGACTTCTAAAGTGATAGTATTTAGGGCTCTATAATTTTACCTATGTCAAAATCTTCTTGGCAAGGTCTAGCAATATGAAGAGTAAAGAAGTAGCAAATTAAGTCCTTTACTCCTAGGGTTTGTCAAGCAAGCAAATTCATAATATTTAACGTGAATAAGAAAATTTACCATAAACCATTCAAATAAATGAAGAATTGCAGATTTACTTACTTCACCAAGAATAATCAAGCCATAAAACCCTAGAATGCCAAGTAACTTCACCAAAAATGATCCAAGTTGAAAAAAATTAGCCTCCAAGACAAGTGCGCCTAAAATTTCAGCCAATAACCCCCCAAAAGGGCGCAAATTTCAGACCACACTACTTGTGTGGTGAGTGACGATGAAAAAATGAGAGAAATTTCTCTCTATTTATACAATATCAATGACCTTTAATTAAAATTAGGTCATAAAAAGGACGACCTGACCAAATTACATCAAAAATCCATTTTTTAATAAATTAAGGTAATTAAACCCTAAAATCAACTCCAAGGGTGATGTCATGCCCTTATAGGGAGACGTTGAGCCCCTAGGGTGGAAGGTTGGTTGCATATGCAGAACGTCTGGCCTCCAAAGGCCCTGGATGATGCCACATGTGCCAACCAACAGATAACTACCCTCATAAATGAAAATCCTAACTCTGGATGACGTTAGGGTCATAATGATGATGCCATGTGCTCTCAAGGGTCAACGTTTGGGTGGAAGAGTAAGATCCCCTTGGGTCTAAGTTTGCTAGAGTGTCTCAGGGGAAACATCCTTCTTTATTCCTGGTGCAAAGCTCTTATGTCCTCTTGCCCCTAGCTAGGGTCTTGTTGGCACAGGGGCAGACCCAGGGTTCAACGTTTCAACAATGCACCAACAAAACCCTAACTACCGGCCCTTTCGGCAACAACTATGAAGCATATGAAGTCTCACCTGAGGTAGAGGCAGGGGTGCTTGCAAGACTCAGGTGTCTGCAACCTTAGCTGGGACACAGATCTGTGATTCTAACACTTAGGAAACACTTTAACATAGATCATTCATTAGTATTTAACCCTCATGGCACTCCGTAGATGGCGCAGAGCACCACAACATTCACTTAGATCTAGGTTAAGTTAGCACTTAGCAACAACAAAATAGGTCTAACACTCAACACTTTCGTATATGTCAGATCTACATCCATACATCCAAGAAGCACAAAGAAAAGTATATCTATCTAAGTATATCATAGCAAAGCACATGGCATAATCATGTCAAAGCACCACACATGGAAAGAGACAAACACATTAGGTCGAGGCACCGAGCACATCACATAGGTTTACCTTGGTTCACCCCCACCCTGGGGCTATGTCCATAAAGCCTTCTTCTTCTTTATTATCTTTGGTCAATCTGATTACAACACAGAGATCAAACTTGTACTCTGCATAGGATAGGAGATCTGCGCGCACCTCTCTAGATCCTCCTTCCCCGAGTAGATCTAGCACATAGCCTTATTACAATCCATGCACTCAACACTTACAACACTTGCACTCAGCTCTGCAAGTCAGTCACACAGTATACACAAAGCCTTTTCTAGCACTTATCTTATCGACCTCTCTCACATTGCCTAGCTACTTATTTATACTTTACAAAATAGGCCTAAACATGGGTAAAACCATGGGGCGACATCCCATACCCATAAAATTCTCCCCCAAAACCCAAAAAGGACCCAAGAAATGGGTCTAGATTCCACAATCTTCGCTTCGCATTGCGCTCTATCTTTGATAAGCTGTCGAAGTTCCAAAAATGGTCAAATATGCAAAAGTGTTTCCTCAAACTTGGTCAAGGGACAACATGCCCCCAACACTCACCTATGACTCATCCCGAGTCACTTAGATCTGGGTAAAGTTGCCTCAAAGGTCTCGAGCTTGGCTCAAGCTGCTTCGACTTGTCTCTATGCTACTGCTTCCTGCTCAGTGAACTCCTGAACAACCGCCTCATTGATAGGCCCTTCCAATTGTTGCTCGACTATAACAACTATTCGTTCCAGTAGTGTTCCTTGGCCTTCAATTTCTTCAAACAGTATATAGGATTCCTCCTGGCTCGGCTGGAGTTTCTAGGTGACTTCCATCACTCTATTCAACATGGTAAGAACAAGTTGTTTGGAAGTTCAGTGTTCCTGGGATCTCTTCATCCTCTCGATAGGTGATAGGAGCTTGAGCTGTGCCTGTAGTGTATCTGCATGCTACTTCTCTTCTTGGAGTTGGGACTCCAATTGCTTCAACTCTGGGTCTTCAGATAGTTGCTCATATATCTGTATGATTTTGTTACTTAGTTTTTTGCATTCTACAACAAGTGTTCTAATCCTCTCAACTGCACTCTGAGCATTCGATTCTTGCTAGTTGCGCACTTCTTTTTGAGTTTGTGGTATGGTATGAAGCTCTAGTTCCACGACCCTTTGTTGAAGCTGCTGAATAACTTCAACCAGCTTCATCACTTGACACTCTATGGGCTCTTCGGCCTTCTTCTCTAAGCCGGTCACAGAGCAAAATGCTCTGTTGACTGCTTCTTCAATTCCGACCTACTTCGCAAGCAACTGCTCTTTCTCTTTTTGGACCTTCGCTTGGTCTTCTTCAAATTTTGCTTGGAGAGCATTCTTCTCTTGTTGCACTACTTGACGTTGCTCAATAATTTCTTCCTATCCCTTCTTGAGGGCCTGGGTGGCCTGCGCTTTTTCTTCCTGAGCACGTCGAAGACATAATTCGACTGTATCAACAATATGGCAGAGCTGGACTGATTCATCTCCTTCTTCTACTGTTCCTTCTGGCAGAGGCGTAGTAGAGATTGCTCAGGTAGACTCGAGTGCCTACTATACTCCTTGGAGCGCGATCTCAATCTAGCTATACATTTTTTCCTGCTTCACTTCCTTCTTCTCTATTATTTCCTTTGAAGCATCATTGACCGCTGCAACAATGAAATCAAAGTCATCCAACCTGAGGGTAGTTCACATCTTAGTTATAGGGGTTCTTAGTTTATTTCTAGAGGAAGAATTTAGAGGTGAAACCTTCCTTTTCTTGGATGCGTCTGCTTCGTCCCTGGTTGGCGGAACTTCGACTTGCTGTTGCTCAGATTCTGCACTTTCTTCGTCTGGCGTAATGGAAGCCATCCTTAAATATTTGCTATCTATATCCTGAACCTCTTCGGGCTTCTTCATCTCCTTTGTCTTCTTTGTTCTACTAGTCCCAGGTGTATCTTGCGCAAATTCTGGGTTGTCGATGTCTGAAATTTTTGCGAGGTCAGCTGAAACAAGGAGGTCCGCCAACCACTCCTTGGTGATCTCTTCCAGGTCTTCTTCTGTCAGCTTATAGTAGGACTGGAGCTATTCTTGGTGCTCATTAGCACGTGGGTTAGGTATATAAAATGGCGGTCTACATTGAACTTTATCAGAGGTCAGAACCTCTGTAAAGTGTTCGGGGTTATGCGAGGTTCACTCCTTATGGCTGCTTTCAATTGATTATAATATACATGGAAAATGACATTCGATTGCCATTGCTTGATCATGTCGTTTGAGTACCACAAGGTACTGAACTTCACAACTAATGACTCAAAATGGTCAAGGTTCGGGAATGTTGCACCTTGTGGTAGCTCCTGTTGAAACAGAGCTTAAATTTTTACTTTAAGAACAAAATTTTGGTGTCCTAGAGTCTTTGCAATATTAAAATCTTTATAAAATAAAAATTTTCATACCTAATAAATTTGAAATACACTTGGGTTTTATTCTTGGAAAAAGAATGATTGAGAATTAAATTAATGTATGC
>SNQJ01S0154012.1:0-11142 GCA_010110895.2 Picea sitchensis
ATCATGTCATCTATCATAACGCATCATAATCAAGGATAAATAGTTTAACATCATAAAAGTCCAGATCACTTGCGAGCAAGTGTCCTCAAAGAATAAGTTTTCTCAGTGTGCCAGAGCAGCATGTTACAAGAAGGTTGAGATGGTTCTGATGAAGAACTTCCTTCGTCTAAAGATTCTCCTCTGAAAGAGGATGGAGATAAACCAGGTGGGGAAGGTGGGATACCAGATCCTACGGCTCCAAGGGTAGGTGTTTCAATAAGATTAGTAGTATTATCACCCAAAGGATTTTGGAGTGGACTAGTGCCTTGAAGTTGTTCTTGAATATCCAAGAAATATAGGGGTTGATAAAGTGGCCTACCAGGTTTTCTGATAAGGGCTAAGGAACTATACGTTCTTATGAGTGACTGATGAACAATTTCTTTGACATTGTCCCCTTGAGGAACTGGTGTTACTGGTTCAGTGGGAATCTTAGGGTTATCGTTTGAGGTAGTTGTTGTTTCAAGTGTAACGTTGTTGTCTGAGCGACTACGTGTTACGACAGGGGAGAAACTGTGTGGGGGGGGACTCTTGTGACCTCCACATGCCATCAATCGAATCCAGTCCCTCCTTCTAGCACCATTTATTGATAGGCATATGTGACGCACCGTCAATTGGAAGGATAGATCCAGTCGGGGGTTTTCTAATTAACTCAAGTCGTTTGGTGCAATCTATCCTGACGGGTTTAATGGATCTATTAGCCAACTAAGGTCTTAAAATAATGAAAGAAAACAAACTACCCTAAATCTATAACTACGATACTATGTATACGAATCTAATTATTTACAAATGCTAAATAGAAAAATAAATATGAAAATGTGATTATGAACATGATATATACAATTTTCAAGTTTTGGTGGATGTCTAGTGAAATAAATGTTTTTGTAATCGTTTGTGAAGTAGATAAATAAAGAAGATAATTTTTATATTTTTTGTTTAATAATTTAAAATCTAAGAACTCAAAAAAAAACTAATAGAACATAATCTAAAACAAGAACAGAATAATAGTCACAACCAATTTAAATTGTCCTATTTCACTAATAAACTAATAACATAAATTGAATGTGAATAACACTAACCTAAGATTAGTCTCATACTATGTCTATATCCCTATGCACTCCAATCTTCCAGCTATCTTGCCTATGAAACAAATCTGTAATAGGCTTGTGCTAATATCTCCAAAATAAACTCAAGGTATTTTTAGGAGCAAGGATATAAAAACAGGGTGATAAACATATAGATTTAATGACCTTGTAATGATGAATATTTACAGTAAAATAAATTTTAATGTGAAACATTCATGTGATACCTCAACTTACATCAAGAATAAATCGATGATATTAAAGTGAAATAACGATCATATATATAATATATGAAACAACAAGTTATAGTCAAAATTTAAAGCATTGAATAAAATGAAACATTACATGCTAATGAGGCTAAAGTTGTATAACATGTTAATATTCCATAATATAAGAGGCAAAACATAAATGGAACAATGTCATGCTGGTCTAAAGCCGAAATGTGAACAACTTGTCCATATAGTCTGTGGGAATTACATGTCCATAATGCATTCCAAAAAAGGATTCCCTCACTAACAAAAGTGAATAGTATTTAAAGTAATCTAGGATCCAAATACTCATATCTCACAGGATAGAGTTGAATCTCCCAAAATCAAGTAATATTACAAAAATAGTGGATTGGAAACCACTCATACCAGAGTTGGTTTATTCAAAATTAAATCAAATTTTTTATAAAACATAAAGAAGGATAAACTACTAATCATTTAAACGTATAATTGAAATTATTTCTTCCAAGTAATCAGCAGCAGAATCCCCCATTTCTTGAGAATAGAAAATCCAAGTTGATAAATTAGAAAAACCATTACTAATAACTAATTTTTATTAAAAGAGACTTGGCTACAGAATTGAAGATTTTGTAGCCAGTCGTTATTTTAGTAAATGAAATCACAATTCAAATCTACTTATTTCGAATTAGATAACAAAATCAAACGAAATCACAACAAAACGTTTTACCATTAAAATTCTACCAAAGAGGGATCAAACAATTCAGAGTTTATAATTTCCTTGACACTGGTCGTATTCTTAATGACTATGTTTCGAGATCTCTTGATACCTTTAGTCTCCCTCTCTACATGTGCCTTCAGATCAATGTTTTCTTGCTTCAACAGATCATTCTGAGAAAACAAATTTTTAATACGGGCTTGTAATAGAGGAACGTCGGTATAGTAACGCTCAACCCAATCGAGACAGCCATCACAGTGTACAGGGGAGATGGCAGATCGATGAGGGACACAATCGACCAAGGGGGATTCAGTCTTACCTGTTGTTTTCTTTAGATATTGCCTAATACTCAAGAATCCTTCTTTACCCTTAAGTCATGGGGGTAAGGTTTTCACGAAATCATATGGTTCAATATGAATGATAACCTCCCTCTTGGAACCCTGTATTTCTGGATCTTCCCAAGCTAGAAAATCCTCTATCTCAGGATCTGAACCCTCATCAATCTCGATTGGATCGATCAAGCTCAAATGAGTATCATTTTGGTTCCTTAGTTTCCTAGAGATTAGGCGACCCTATTTCTTATTCTTAAAATCTAGATCTGTGCATTGTTTCTTTGTTCCTTTGCTGAATTTCTTGACATCAGACTTAACACTAGCATCATTCATAGGCACACGAGGATCATTTCCCTTCAATTCATCAGTCACTTTCTCTGGAAATATTGTAGTTGAAAACCTACACGGTGATATTTTATCTAGAGGGGTTTTATCAGTAAACTCTAGTCCATTAATTGAATTACCGAAATGGTTTTCAACCACTGGCTTGTTTGAGTTAGGGTTTGCTGTTAAAAGAGGGTTTGTTGTAGGATCAGCATGGGCGAAGCCATTTCTCACCAAAAATGTCTCCCAACTGTCACCTATGTTCAACAGATGATACATCAACAAGATTTTAACCAATCCATGGTGAAACAGGCTTGAATTGATACCCTGTCGTTTGTAACTCTTTAACATCTTATAGAGACTCATCAGTAGGTAAAAGGGTTATATAAATCGAAACCTATGAAATTCATGAGCAAATGGATATGGTAGAGAAAGACTAGTCTGTATCGACCTTCACATGTTACAAATTGCTTGAGAATTAACAATAAATTATGCCATCTAGGTTTTAGCAAAGCGATAGGAATACCTTTTGTGACATCCCCAAAGATAAAGTATTTTCGAAATTTAAATTTGTTGGAAAATTATTCCGTTTTTAGTAAATTTGAATTTGGAAAAAAAAATTCCATTTATGGCAATTGTGAATTTCGAATTTGATCATTGTAATTAATTATTATATTGTTGGGCAAAGATTTGATTTGACCCAACTAACTATTTAACTATGACACTTGTATGAAAAAAGAATATTTTTATATTTATTGCAGGAGGACAAATGAAACAGCCATGTTAAAATCATCTGACCATGACTCCATGAGTGGGGAACATGTTGGAACTACCTCTGGGATGATTGTTACAAGTGGAAAATTAGAGATTTGGCTATTGGCAGCCCCTGAAAATCAGGGATTTAAAAAGCTGTGAAAATTCCCAAGGGAGGGAAAAAGACCTACGCAAAAATATTTTTATTGATAAATAGCATATGTGAGGAGGTAGGACGCTGCCAAGTATGCTAGGGAAGGAGACTATTGATTTTCTTTTTGTTATGAACACTACAGATTGAGTATGAGGCAAGAGGAATCTGTTGGAACTAAAAGACATTACTGAGGACTTTTTCAAAGTTTGCCCTCATGGACTCATGATCGGGCTAGGGGGTGAATTGGGCAAGTGATTTGGCTGCCCTGTTCTATGATTGGGAGGAACGTGGTTGTTCCCTTTGTCTTCCCATGCACTGGTTCAGATATGTTAGATCTTACCCTCCTTTGTTTATATTATTATAGGTATTATATGTAATGTAATTGTTTGTGCTATAGTGAAATATTTCATGGATAAAAATTGGTTGAATATTGTTGAACTTGATATTCGATCAAAAGAAAATGCCTAGATTAAATCAAGTGAATGTTGCTTCTACTTGAGTATGCTAATTCGAAAAGGGCATGTTGGTTCTGATATGGTGAAATAAAAACTATAGAATAAGCCCCATTTTATAATCGTAAATTCTGAGAAGATGAATAAAGTGAAATATGAATAGAATCGAACCCCATAGATAGATATAAGTCTTCTTATACGCATGTAGGTAATCTTATACAGAACCCTGGTAATAAGCGGGATTTCATTCACGTATCAATTAAAAACTAACATTTGAATAAATTTTATGTATCATGGGAATTTAAGACCTGTACACACTATATACAAAATTATAAATTCATAATTGCACAAATAGATATATTTAGAGACATACATACCTATATT
This sequence comes from Picea sitchensis, assembly GCA_010110895.2. Lineage (NCBI taxonomy): Eukaryota > Viridiplantae > Streptophyta > Pinopsida > Pinales > Pinaceae > Picea > Picea sitchensis. Next base: position 4,460 of record SNQJ01S0154012.1, read on the forward strand.
TCAGTTGGAACCGAACATACTATATGTGTGTGTGTGTGTGTGTGTGTGTGCGCGCGCGCGCGCGCGCGTGCGTAATCAGGAAAAAGAGATCTATTCAATTTAGTAACCATACATAAAGTTGTGCAATTAAAAATTCAAGGGGCAACATTTACAGAGATCCGTGAGTAAATACTAGGGGCGTGAGGGCCAACGAACTCAAATACTATTCGGGGATTCCGCAAGCAGAGTATACAATATCTAGAAATATCATAAGCATGTTGACCAAGAAGTATAAAATCTCGATAGTAATAAAATAAATAGCTAATTAACAGTTCAATTCCGATGTAAAAACCCTGGAAATGCAGAATGGCATGTAAAATCTTGAATTTCCATAAATGCACAATCTGGAAATTAATTACAAAAGAGTTCATGTATCTAATAATAATCCAAGGCCTTGTATTTAGTCTAAAATCCTAAATCATATCTTACACAATGTACCAATAGGAAATGGACAGATTGGTCGCCTACAGTAAGACGGACTTCAAATATTTTGCCACAGATCTATACAACCATTAGGGCTCCTCCGTAAATTGAAAAATCAAGTATAAAAATTTTTGTGCATCATAAAGATCTAACGTTTCTACCCATGTTGACTAGATCTGAAACGAAGCACTCAATGGAGGCTGCAAGAAGTAGAAAATGCTAAAATAGAACCCGATTACCTTTCTTTGCATTGAATGACTCCAGGCCAAAATCTTGTGAACAAGTAACCCCTATGAGAAAACACAAGAGTAAGGAAATGAGACATCATTGGAACTCCGAACAGAATAGATTGAAGAAAGTCTAAGACAGTATTCTTTTGTCACATAAAAACTTTGAGATCCTTGTATGTGCATACTGACTTAACTTCCCTAACTCATAACCGTATCCCTTGTGTTAACAAGAAATCCTTAAGTGTCAATGTTAGCTTGGAAAGAAACCCTTAGGGTACAGATTCAATGTTAGGAGTGTTAGGATCCAAATCCTAAATGAATAATAGGGTATGGTTGAATGTATTTTTAGTTAATTAATGTCTATGGGTACATTATAAGAGTTGAATAAATGTACTAGATCTTCATAGAGGGAGTCTGTGGGTACATTATAGGAGTTGAAGAAATGTACTAGATCTTCATAGAGGGATTCTATGGGTACATTATGTGAGTTAAAAGGAGACTTACCAGATCTTTAAAAAGGAAGGTCCTTTATAAAATTGGTTGTTACCTGAAATAGCAGAATTCAAATCTGTAATTAAAATGAAGATTACTACGCCTTAGTTACGAAGTTTTTTTTTGTAAGCGAAAGGGAGGTTAATACCCTTAGAAATTAATTTTTTTTTTGTATGTCAATTAGAGGTATTTTACATATGGTATCAGAGAAAAAGTTACAACATTGGGCCTGAACAGGGCCACATTAGCTACTTAGTATACATTCTAATTTATGTAAGACTAATGAACCTTATGGTTACAAACATAAAGCCCTTTCTGTTTTGTGTAAATCATGGTAGCTCAGGATGATGCAGAAATCAGGATGGAAGGAAATCCGCAGCAAAGACCTCCTGGAGATACAAGACAGAATAGTGATGGAAGCTCACCCATGGAGGTGTTGGAAACAATGAGGAATCTTATTGTTGAACTGCAGGTTTTCAAAGCCGACAATGAAAAACTAAAGAAATCTCAGCAGGAACAACAAGAAATAAACAAAGTCCTGCTGCACAGTATAGTGACCAAGAAAATCCCAAAGGATGATAATAATGATGAAGAAGTCAGCAAGAGAGCTTCTAAGAACTCGGGACCAGAAACAGAAAAAGGAGACAGTTTGTCTGAAGGAAAACCTTCAGCCGAAGACAGAACTAAAACGGATAGAAAAAGAAAACAAGTAGAACACCTTGAAGGAGAATTTAAAAAGATTAAACCAGCCACCTTTGATGGAGATTCCAGAACAGGAGAAGAAGTTGAGGCATGGTTGTTGGAAATCAAAAAATACTTCCAGATCTACAACTATTCCAGCAATATGAAGGTCAGAATGTCCATCTACACTTTGAAAGGGAAGGCCATCATTTGGTGGCAAGACCTGAAATTGGCCAAGAGCCTAAAGGAGAAATAGTTGGAATGGTCTGACTTTAAGAAGTATTTCAAGAAACAATACCTTTCTGAAAGATATTATGAAAGGAAGATGAAAGAATTTTACGAGTTACGACTTGGACAGATGACGATGGAGGACCTTATAAATAAATTTCTGGAACTATTAAGGTTTGTACCGTACATCCAGGAGGATAAGGTAAAAATCCAGTGATTCTTAAGATGTTTACCACAGTCCTACAAGGACAGAATTGAGTTTGAAAACCCCAAATCCTTGAGTAAAGTATTCATAAAGCACGAATTTGTTATGACCAGTATAAACAGTGAGCAGAGTTTCCCAAAGCCTGGAGGGATAAGAAACAAGATCGAATGAACTAGCGGAAGAAGGGATACTAGCCAACTCCTTATCAGAATGCAGCAAAAAAAATTCCGAGAAAGGATTCTCACTCAAATCATTCAAATACGTAAGGCAACAATAAACCGGTAAACCTAGGAATGAAGAAGTTTGGGGACAGTTCCCGCAAGCCATTAAATTTTTGGGAATGTGGAGAGCCTCATCTAGGGAGGAACTGTCCACATTTAATTTTAGCAAATAGAACTGTTGTTCACAATTTGCAAAAAGCCTCGACAGTGGGAGATGTGGGCAAAAGCCTGCATCAAATAAATGCAGCCATAGATGGTCGACAAGCTGACCACTAGTCCTCGGTGGTAGAAATCAAAGGTAAAATCAATGACACTCGAATTTATGTTTTAATTGACCCTGGAGCTCTGTTAAGTTATATTACTCATGATGTAGTAGAGTCAAATAAACTTAAGAAACTAAAGCACGCAAAATCATGGCTTGTACAACTAGAAACAGGTACTAAAAGAAAAGTAGTTGACTTTATTTCTGACTCTGAGTTCAGCTTAGATGGTCAAAATATAAGGACAAATCTGAACATCCTACCACTAGGATCTTACGATATGATTATCGGGATGGATTGGTTGGAACAACACAAAGAATTACTATATTGGTATACAAAGATACTTAGCTATAAAGATGATTTTGGCACTGTTAGAATAGCCCAAGGCATACCAAAACCTGTATCAGTCAGACAAGTTTCAGCGATGCAACTCAAGAAATGTATTAGAAAAGGATGTCAAGTTTATGCCTTCCAAGTAACGAATCTGTTAGAAAAAGAAGTTAAGCCAAAGTTAGAAGACTTTGTTGTCCTACATGATTTCAGAGATATGTTTGTGGATGAGATACTAGAATTACCTCCTAGAAGGGAAATAGACTTCTCCATATACCTACTACCAGGTTCAACCCCTATCTCAAAAGCACCTTACTGAATGAGTCTACCAGAACTGATAGAATTAAAAATACAATTACAGGAATTGTTGGACAAAGAGTATATCAGACCAAGTGTTTCACCATGGGGGGCACCAGTCCTCTTTGTGAAAAACAAAGACGGTACTCTAAGGCTATGTATCAATTATAGACAACTGAAAAAAATGACTATTAAGAACAAATACCCCTTACCAAGGATAATTGATCTGTTCGATCAAGTAGGTGGGGCCAAGATCTTTTCAAAGTTGGATTTACGATCCGGTTATCATCGAGTTAGGATAAAAGACAAGGACATAAGCAAAACAACTTTTTGGACAAGATATGGACACTATGAATTCGTAGTCATACCTTCCGAACTCACTAACACACCAACCACGTTTATGTGCCTAATGAATAGTATTTTCAGTCAATAATTAGACAATTTCGTGGTAGTATTTATCAACGATATTCTAGTCTATTCAAAAATGGAAGAAGAACATGATGAACACTTAAGAATAGTTCTGCAAACATTGAGGAAACACAAATTGTACGCCAAATTTGACAAGTGTGACTTTTAACAAAAAGAAATACCATATCTAGGACATATAATTTCAGTAGAAGGCATTTTCGTAGACTCGGAGAAGATAAAATCCATTATGGAATGGCCGGTACCTAAGGATGTAGCGGATATTTGGTCATTCATGGGAATCACCGGATATTACCATAGGTTTATAGAAGGGTTTTCCAAGATAACCTACCCTATCACGTCATAACAAAATAAAGGGACCAAGTTTAACTGGTCAGAGAAGTGTCAAGACAGTTTTAACAAGTTGAAGGGATTATTGACAACTACACCCATGTTGAAGGTAGCAGACCCAAATAAAGACTTCACTGTATGTGTTTATGCAAGTAAAGAAGGACTAGGTGGTGTCCTAACTTAGGAAGGACAGGTTATTTGTTATGAGTCTCGGAAATTAAAAGAACACAAGCAAAATTATGTCACTCATGACTTAGAATTGGCAGCGGTAATACACAACTTAAAAATGTGGCGACACTACATAATGGGCAGGAAATTTCTACTATTGACAGATAATAGCGGGGTGAAATATATGTTCAGTCAACCAGATATTAATGCAAGACAAGAAAAATGGCTAGCCTTCTTGAGCGAATTCGACTTCGAGGTAAGACATATCAAGGGTAAGGAAAATAAAGTAGCAGATGCTTTAAGAAGAAGAGTCGATGGGTAATTTGAGATAAATATCAGCAGGGCAGAAAGTGATATGGAACAAAGAATAAGCATGGCAGGTATTAACAATGGAAATTACACTAAGATGATGGCAGAATTACAAAACAATACCGCAAACTCAAATAAACCAGATCTAAGTATCGACAAAAAGGGACTATTATGATTTAAAAACAAACTTTACATACTAGATTCAACAGAGTTAAAATTAATAGTTTTGGATGAAGTGCATAAGAAACCGTATTCTGGCCATCCAGGTTACCAGAAAACAATAACAACACTTAGAAAACTATTTTACTGGACTAATATGAAGGGAGAAACATCAGAATACTTGGCTAGGTGCCAAGATTGTCAGCAGGTTAAGGCCGAGCACCAACTTCCAGCCGGCCTATTACAGCCTTTACCAGTACCAGAATGGAAGTGGGAGACCATATCACTAGACTTTATAATCGTTTTGCCTAAAAATCAGAAACATAATGATTCTATCATGGTTGTAATCGATAAACTCAGTAAGTCTACACACTTTATTCCTGTAAAGTCTACTTTTAAAGCTATAACCATTGCTGAAATATTCATGAAAGAAATTTTTAGACTGCATGGTATTCCTATCCGCTTTTTGGATTTCAGATAGAGACGTAAAATTCACATCCACTTTTTGGAAGGAATTGTTTGCAGGGATAAATACTAATTTGAATTTCAGTACGAGTTATCATCCACAAATGGATGGACAGGTCGAAAGGACAAACCAAATCGTAGAGGATATGCTCTGCATGTACGTAAGAACAAAACCAAAAAAGTGGGAAGACTACCTTCACTTGGTAGAATTTTCATATAATAATGGGTACCAAACTTTGACTAAGTTGAACCCTTTCAAAATACTATACGGCAGAAAGTGTATGACTCCAATTAGTTGGGATAACCCGACTAACAGAATCATGGTTGGGCCAGAGATGCTCCAATAAATGGAGAACATGGTAAAGAAGGTGTTGTGCTACTTATATGTCTAATATAATGCACTCATTAATTATCAATAAGAGATTCGTAATCAACAGAGTTACAAGACACCGGTAAGAAAGGTAATTTCTAATGTCACGAGTATAGAATCAAACTAGATTATGTCTATTGGAAACAAATCAAAATAGCAAACTTCAATGCATTTTGGTTGTCTTTCACAGAGAGGCTATCTATTTCATTATGGCACATGCAAGTATGAGATGGAATTGGTTTGATATATCAACTCTGATGTCTGACCCAGAAAACTAATTATGCAATCCACACTTTCTGAAAATAAATCACACATCAACCAGCATAGCATGGGTAGTTCAATAGTCAATATGTTGGTTCTGTTGTGGTTCACAATTAACTTCACTATTTCTTATCCAAGTAGTCTTAACTATTGTTGCCAACAACTATGATCACTCAAGGAAATCAAACTCATGAGAATAGAAACAGGGCATATGAAAAATGGAGCAATTAAAGATCTCTAAGCAATTATAGAATGGAAATCTTAATCTAAGTTGCACTGCTATCATCTAACAGAGTTAAAGATTTAGTTAATTCAATGTTTATATTACTGAAAACAAATACTAATGCTAATCTACAAAGAGGCTGACCTTTGTTGGGCGGTGGGCCCTTTCTGCTTCAACAGGTTAGTTGTTGAAGTCTACAAGAAGCTTGTTTTTAATGCACACATTACTCTCACTCACACTTCAAAACATAAAATCAAAACTCTCTTTAAAAATTCAACTCATTCTTAATCATAGATAATCAGAATATGGAGATAAAATAACATTCCATTAATATTCACTCAGAAAATATGTTTTGTACTATCATACGCTTCTTACATATTGTTGATATGCTAACTCTCCTACTCTTCTACCATCCTTTCCACGGCTATTTAATAGTCTGAATCGTGAAACACAAGGAGGTGAAGTGATTTTCAAATCAATCAGTTGTTAAGTTTAATCATTCGGTTACATCTTTAGCTTCATCCTCATGACACGAAGTGCATGAGGATGAGGCAATCAACAAACCA
>SNQJ01S0154013.1:0-22667 GCA_010110895.2 Picea sitchensis
GTCATCCAATAGTAACTGGCTCGTAGAATCTTTTGGGTTTATTCCAACCCAAAAAAATGACCACCACATTCTCCATTGTGGCAGTCGTTAAGAACGAGTTCCGCTTCTTCATGGGTGAGACATCTACGAAGGATGTAATCTATACCTCCACGATACAAAGTGTCTTCAAAAATAATATAGTTTTTTTCCTGATAGTGTATATGTCAATCCTCATTACAAGAAGCAAAGACAAGGCACTTCAAATTCTGGAGATAGACTAGTATATGTCCATACCAGGGGTGCGAAGATGAAATCATAAAAAGATCTCGTTTAATCGGTGAGTATTCGGGCGTAACATCACGTGACTCGACCAAAAGTTATGATATAAGTTATGCAAAGATGAGCGACTTTTTAGATTTCACAGACACAAAATCCAAGTCAAATTCCTGGAGGATAACAATCTATCTACTGATATTTCTGTTGATTACATGTCATGTCAACACATATTGGAATGGATTCACAACGGGAATGGTGGTGGTCTTGAAAATAATTATATAATGATGGAACCATTGGACAGCATGAACTACTGCCAATGCAAGTTTCTTAACATGGGAGTAGTTGAGTTCTTGTCCAACCAAGCCTCAACTCAGGTAGTAAATCACGTTCTCTTCAAGAAAATCGTCCTCTTAAACCAAGACCATGTCGATGGTAAAATTTGTGGTGGCCAAGTACAATAAGAAATATTTATTATAATTGGGTGGTCGAAGCAGGGGAGGAAGACGTGAGGGCGTGTTTCAACTCTTTGAAAGATCACTAAGTGGCTTCGTCCCAATGGAAAGTAACATCCTTCTTTAGTAAATGAATGAACCCTTTTGTGATCTTGGCATAGTTTGCGATGAAACATTGTAAATAGTTTTCTTTTCCCTATAAACTTTGAAGCTGAGGGACTGTGCACAGAGGAGGAAACTGAACTATCACCTCAACCTTTAGAGGATAGGCCATGATCCCTATTGTCGAAACTATGTAACCTAGCAGACGAACCAATGTCATGCAAAAACTGCATTTGTTTGGATTCAAGAGAATCTGATAGTAGCGACAACGCTCAAAGATAAGTTAGAGGTGTGTGGGATGATCATCTCTCTGATGAGATCGTGATGCTAAATCATCAAGATAAGCCTCGACTAGGGGTTTGAGATCGTGGAAAGAAAAAGACATCGCCCGCTGAAAACTGGCTCCAACATTCGTCAAGCGAAAAGGCATCTTCCAGTAAGAAAATGTGCCCCATGGAGAGATAAAGGTTGTTTTATGCTGGTCCTCGGGTTTGATGTGCATGTGATTGTATCCCGAGAAACCATCCATGAAAGAAAAGACCTCATATCCTATGCATTCATCGACAATCTAGTCAATAAATGGGGTGGGTAAATTATCCTTTGGATAGGCCTTGTTCAAATCGCAGAAGTCTATACATACGCGAATCATACCCTTCTTTTTTTTTACTAGAATGGGATTCGACACCCATTGAGTGAATTAGATGGGGTAGATGAAACCAACTTTGAGTATTTTCTCTACTTCAGCCTTAATAACTGCTTCTTTCTGAGGATTAACTAGACAAAGCTTATGTCGAACCGGCTTGGCGTCGGGGTAAGTTGTAATCTCATGTTCGACGATTCTTGAATCAATTCCTGGCATTTCTTCGTAAGATTAGGAAAAAACGTCATAGATTTGTTTAAATAAATCTATATGAATCTGAATCTCTTGAGGAGAACAATCTGCTCTAACGAAGACATTGTCCACGATGCCAAGGTTTATGGAGATATCAATAGGTATCGTCTTAGCAATTGTTTCCATATTACCCTTCGAATAAACTACATGCGTAGCTAGAGGATTGATAGGACAAGACCTATCTCCAGTCATAGTCAACACAAAATCTTCTGCCTCTATTGTTCCTAACTTTGGGAGGAAATATGATCTGTGATGGAGATCATCCCAAGGTCTATCTAGACCAGTCAATGCCTCTAAAATCGCCTCTTCAGAGGGAAAGACCAAGTCCAAGGAATCGATAGTGGCAAGGGAACCTTGAGCCCAGGCAGGCCCGAGAACTAGATCTAACTCCTATGCAGGAGTCAGATCAGGGTCAGCGGAAGCTTGCTGGACTATAGAGTACGCAAATTCTATCGCAAACAAGGGCATGGACATTCCATGGTGCCCTTTCCCTTCAATCATGGCTGATGGGGAAGAAAGAATCCATAGATCATTAATGTAAGTCGTGCAAAATGACGACACTGAAAAATATTTCAGCGTTTGGCTGGTCAGAGACATATGCATTTGTAGTTTCCAAAATTCTATCTTTAATATCAGGCCTGTACATGCTAATGGCTATAGCATGTAACTCATGCACCTTTCTACTGAGTGCATCAGCTACCTTGTTTTCCTTCCCTTTGATATGCTTGATATCAAAGTCGTATTTGCACAGAAACTCCAACCACCTACTTTGCCTAGCGTTTAAAATCGATTGATCAAACAAATATTTCAGACCGTGGTGGTCTGTTCTCAATTCAAATCTTCTTCCCATGAGGTAATGTCTCCATTTCCTCAGAGCATGGATGATTGCTGCCAGCTCCAAATCGTGAGTGGCATAATTCTTTTCATGGTTTTTCAATTTCCTGGACTCATAACAGATTACAAATCCATCTTGGCTGAGAACTCCTCCCAACCCTTCCTTACACGCATCTGTGCACACCACGAAATCCATATTTGGACCAGCAATTCTTAGGATTGGAGCACTGGTTAACAACTGCTTCAATCGCTGGAAACTCTCTTCACACTCTTCAGTCCACTAAAAAATTTTCTCCTTCGTTTGCAAGGAAGTGATAGTGTGAGCTATCATTGAGAAACCTACGTTAAACCTTATATAATAGCTCGCCAGACCCATAAAGGATGTAACTTATGTCACATTCCTTGGCACTGACGATTCTTGGATGGCCTCAACATTCTCAGGATCCACAATGATCCCTTCTTGTGAAATAATATGTCCCAAGTAATGGATTTGTCTTTGATAAAATGAGCATTTTCTCAACTTGGCATACAGCTGGTGTTCTCTCAACACTTGAAATACCATCCTTAGGTGTTGTTGATTCTCTTCCCTTGACTTGGAATACACCAAGATGTCATCGAGGAAGACTATGACAAACTTGTCTAAATTGTTCTTGAATACACCATTCATCAAGAACATAAAAACAACAAGTGCGTTTGACAGTCCAAACGACACCACTATGAACTCGTAATAACTGTACCTTGTTCTAAAGGTGGTCTTTCTCATGTCCTCATCCTTTATTCTCACCTGGTGATATCCTGATCTGAGATATTTCTTCGAAAACACTTTTGCACCCTTCAGCTGATCGAAAAGATCATCGATCCTCGGCAGAGGATACTTGTTCTTGATATTTACCTTGTTCAACTGTCGGAAATCAGTGCACAGCCTCAACATCCCATCCTTCTTCTTCACGAGTAGGACCGGGGCACCCCAAGGTGACATGCTGGGGTGAATGTACCCCTTCTTCAGAAGCTCTTCCAGCTGCAATTGCAACTCTTTTAGCTCTGGTGTACTCATTCTATGAGGATCTTTCGACACCGGAGCTGCTCCAGGCATCAAATTTATAGAAAAATCGATGTCTCTCTTTGGAGGTAGTCCAGGTACCTCCTAAAATACATCCTTGAACTCTGTGAGTATCTCATGGTCTCCAATTCTTGAGATTTAATCATTGGATGCTTCCTCCACATGAGCTGCAAATAATTGACAACCTTTCCTATAACACTTCTTCAGTTGTGTGGCTTATATTTCTCTAACAACCATAGCTCTGGGAATTCCTTGGACTGGTGTCCGATTTCCCTCCTCATCCAGGCAGGTAAACCTCTTGCTATGATATTCTAGGAGGGCGTGGTGCTAGTCCGACCAGTCCATCCCAATTAAGCAGTCATAAGAGCCTAAAGGTAGAACATTCAATTCAACCTTCGTGCTCAATCCATTCATGTCTATCAAACAAGATTTAACCAATTCAATGACCTTCCTATTGGTTCCTGTAGCCAACTGCACTAACCAAGACCTTTCATGTTTGCTTCTTGATAAATGCAAACTTTCCACCACCCTAGGATCTACATAACTATGACTAGCCCGAGAATCAATTAAAATAATAAATGGTCGGTTGTTGATCATACCTTTCACTTCAATCATCTGCGATTGAAATTCAGCTTGCTTGTTTTCTAGGGATGCATAGATCCTTGGCATTCTACTACTCATATCCTCCATTGTTTCAACTTGCTGAACATAGTGGACGGTTCTCTCTTTATCTTTTCTGTGGGGGCAGTCTCGATACCTATGGTTTCCTTTATAGCCCCAACACTCCATAGGTGGCGTTCTGGGCATTTGTTCACCCACTTCAGCCTTCCTAGGCTCTCTAAAGGATGGTTGTCCCTGAGGACTGTTTCTGAAAAAGGGAGGTTTGTTTCCCTTCTACCTTTGTTCCTTCTTAAACTTCCTCTCGTCATCCCAAGTCTTTCGAAAAGGAGTCTTTTCTCTTTGTTGTTCATATAAGCATTAATCCCTTCTTATTCTTTCTTCCATAGTATTAGTATCATCATATTGAATCTTGTCACCAATGGCGGGTGGAAGTCCACTCAGATAGCTCTCAATATTGACAGCCTCATCTTTGATGAATGGAACATACTTCAGTAGTTCCAAAAAACATCATTTGTATTCATCAATGGTCATGCTGCCTAGCTTGAGTTTGAAGAACTCCTTCATATTTCTGTCATAGTATCTTTTAGTCAGGTATTTCTTCTTGAAATATCCCTTGAACTCCTTCCAAGTGATATCTTTCTCTCTGATGTGTTGCACCTGCACAAACTGATCCCACCACATGGATGCTTTTCCCTTTAGTTGATACATCGCAATTCTTCCTTCTGCCTCAGTAGAATAATTTTGCAGTTGGAAATATTTCCTCATGCCTAGCAACGATTTTTCGGCATCTTCCTCCTTCTTATGTTCTCCATCGAACATTGGAGGCTTGATCTTCTTCATCTCTCCTTTCAATTCATCCCTTCCAGATGTTCGATTTTTTCTAGTAGCAGACGGGCTTGAGCTACTACATGCCTCCCTACTTGAATTCTTTGGGGAGAGATGATAATGTCTTCTACCACTCCTCGATCTTCTTCTTCTCTCAAGGGTCCTGTGACTCTCTGTCTTGCTTGAGCCACTCCTCTTCTCCAACTTCCTTTCTATTATTTCCAAGTTCTTCAATATTTTTAAGTTGAATTCTCCCTGCTGATCCATGACCCTCATGAGCTTTTGGCTATCAGCTCGACGAGCCTAGGCATCTTTCTGAAATCTTTCTATGAGTTTCATCATATGTCCTTCCTTATCCATCTCTTTTCCATACCCATTAGAGTTTGATCCTTCGACTCCCAGGTTGACATCCCTTCCTTCTCTTTTGCTTTCTGAAATGGAGGCAATCCACACCTCTTCCATTTCTATACTCGGCGTAGATTCATGGTTGTCCTGACACTCGTTGAAATATGCACACACAAGGTGCAATCAACCAAAGTTTGTCAGGCCCTTAAACCTTCAAGAAAACTTACAACATTCATAAACCAACGTGAACAAGAATAATGTTTCGATTCCATTAAGTTTTCTCAGCTTTGTTTGGCTCTGCAAATTTTTGGGACTTCATAACTTCGGGGTCTCAGTCCACAAAGATCCAACAGTTAAATCCTCAATGGTTCTTTTGTCTTCGAAAATTTTGGGGCTTCGGCACTTTAGCTTTTTGGATGATATCTTCCTCTTTCTCCCTACCCTCGTAACCAGAGTCACCTTTCACAACTTCGTGATCTCGCGAGTTTGTCAGTCGAAGACCCTCAACTTTTCTTCCTCCAAACGTCGATACCGAAGATGCGATATGAGTATGGATCCCTCCTCACTTGCACTAGTTACATATAACTGTAGGCTAGGGTTAAGTGCTTGACTTCTCGACTCACTGGCACGTGGTACACACCCATGTGTCCACATCCATTCCAAGGCAATCCAATGATTAGACCTTTCTCAAATCTACAACACATATTCCTTCAGCATTTCGGGGTTTCGACATCCAGAGTTTGTGCATCCACCCTCTCGAAATTTTGTTTTCCGAAATCCTGAAATTACTGTCTACCCCTCCACTTGATCCAACGGTCAAGTTCCTATCTTACAATCTACAGTGTAGGTTGTTTAAAAAAATTGGGTTTCTCTATTTCGTGAATTGCGACAACAAGGTTCCTCCCTTTTGGTTTCACGTATGTCGAAACGTTGTCTGGCAACCACATGTTTCCCCCGACGAACGGTCCCGACGAATTCGGGGTTTCACGTATCATGATTTCCATGTTCCTGTGCAAATCCAAAGGGTTTTTAAACCCTATGCACGTTTTCCATATCTGACGATCACGAGGGTTCTCCTTTCCCCTGACAAATCCTACGGTGCCAACACTTTTGGTGTGGAGTCCTCTCTCCCTCTGGCTAGATACCACATCGGTTGCAAGTTCATAACACCCCTACACCTCCCGAGCTTGGTAACATCGATAAGTAACTCCTTGACACTCAGGAGCATTCAAAGGTCTGAAATTGGTCCTCCAGACACAATTTCTCCTCAAACCCTCGGTCCAAACACCACTCAATTGGCCCATCTAGGCTCAACGTCGAAACCTTGTCTCTGATACAAACTGTAACACCTCTTTCAGTTACTTGTAAGATTGTAACGCTCTGATACCATACTGTAACGCCCCCTTTCGATCAGCCAGGCAGGTGCTACTTCGCACAATAACAATCTCATACTCAATTATATATATATATATATATATATAACATGCATTTAAAACAGGTTAAACACATTTAAACTTAGATTAAACATAATAATTACTGCTAACATAATTTTAAAACATGGCATTAGCATTAATTCATATGCACAAAAGAACACATGATAATTATAAATACACAAACATGAAGAAACATAATTAAAACATCATGTAGTACTTATCTTTGAAACAGTGGTAGTACCACCAACCAGGTGCAAGCCTTCCATGAACCTCCCAGCCTTAGACTGCACTACTCATCAAGCTCAACAGTAGGTCACCCCCGAGCTGGGACTAAGCTCCACCCCAAGGAAAGGAATCCTAGGCCAGGCTAAGGTTACAGGGAAAACACACAGTCACAAGAAAGGAATTCTCTCCTAGGAACCACTCATACTCACCGCCCACATACTATCCTTCCCCACATGCATGTTCCACCCTAGGAGTATACACCTTCTTTATCACCTAGACAGTCCTTCGACCGCTAACCTACCTTGCCTTGGGGCAACAGATTGGACAAGAAGTCTCTGAGCTCTGTGGCAGCTACAAGGTTCCTTCCAGGAGTTCTCTCCTTCCTCTGTGCACTCTCTCACCTGGACAGAATCGCTCACAGGCCAAGCAAGTTGTTCTTCCAAATTCAATCACCTCTCTCACCTAGAGAGAGTGTTGTACAAAATGGCCAACAAGCCACACGTAGTCCATCACTGCGTGGCCACAACAACCAATGGGGAAAACAGACACAGGCTTTCCAACAAGCTCAACAATGATAGGATGGTCTCACGGTTACGAAATTGGGAGAGAGATTCTAAACATAGGCTCAATCTGCTCAGACAGAGGATGTCTCCATTTTCTAGATAACAACACAGACTATCTCTGAAATCACAGGCTATCCCCCCCCAGTTTCAGAATTGCACGAGGTCTCTTGCAGAGGTCGGACGGGTTCACACACAGATAATTGAGGGTCGAATGGTAGAGGAATCCCCAGTATGGCTGACTTCTCAAGTTTTAACTGCATGTGCCCAGGTCGACAGATATCTCCCTGGGGCTTCGTGTTTCCCATTTTTTACACATTCCCCTTCCAACAACTTAGGATAAAACAAATACAATATTTCCCATGGCTTTTGGGAATAATATTAAAATATTATTTCCAAGGACTTAAGCCCCTACGCTTAGCCCCTTAGATCAACACTTAGTCCCTTTTCCCACCTTCCAGGCCCTAATCCCTTGCCCACTCTGTGGAAGCTTAGTCCCCCATCACTCATTCATCGTGGTCGGTCTGCACGCGACGATGTTTATATTTTATTATTGTTCTGCATAAATATAGGTATAAAATCAGGCTCTTGGCCTTCAACACTTAGTCTCTCTAGCCTAACAATCACATAAGCCCACTAGCTTATATAAACTTGGCTCACTAGCCTATAAAACATATTTACAATTCATTTCATAAAAAATATTTACAATAGGGCTCAGCCTTGGGGATATTACAGGTTGACACTAGGTTGCCAAGAAAAGTTAGGTTTTTGGCCTGAGTTGTGGTAAAAACCATGGCCTAGGCTATAATTCGGATGCTATGTTGGTAAAGACGTCATAGACTAACTCCTGTCATAGGACATTGAAGGATGAAAAGGGATTTATCCCAATGTTGTGTTCCAAAGTTTCTGGGAAGGGTTCCCCCTGCTGATCCTACGAGCATAGGTACTGGGCTTTCCCAGGGTTCCATTGGCCATGGAAGGGGTTTCCCTTGGTCGACATCTTTGATGAGGGAATTGATCCCTCCGACGGATTCCAAGGTGCTTGAGAAGTTTGTGCCCCCTGTGTAAGTATAATACACTGCGCAGGATGTTGTGATCCAAGATAAGGGTTTCCCCCGGCCGAGACGACAATAGACGAGAATTAATTGTTACCAAACGTGTCGAACAAAGAGAAAATCAAAGAACCCACCCGTGTGGTACTAGAATAAGGTCCTTGACTACTTGCTCCAGACAGGTTGTAGTTTATGGTCGACCAAACGGGTTGTTGAGGAGCGTCGTCGAGCGAGGGAGAAGATGAAGGTATGTGACTCCTGTCGTAAGGAAAATAATTATAAGGGGATGAGGTTCCCCCGATGGACCCTTTCAGAGGAGCCTTTGAGCTCCCTACCCCTAGACCCAAAGTCTATAGGGTGGAGTAGGAAAGGAATAAGTTCTTGTCAAAGTTGGGCATCCTGTATGAAAACAGAGGGCCCGTCGCACTCTGCATAAATGATGCAGTAATCACCACCATGGACGGAATCAGACCACTTCTCGAGGTAGAGGTAGTCAACACCATAAGGGCTCGGGCCTGAAAAGGTGATTTAGGAGGCAGAACAACCCCACTTGTGGAATTTGTTGAGGGAGTATAAGGAATCCCTGATGAATTAGTAGCATTTGCTTCCATCACTTCTTGTAGGATTATCTTACGCTCATGATGCAGGGCAATCTGTATTAGAAGTGGCACTGACAAGTCTGTGATCAGAGAGTTATATGGACTGAGAGATTTTCCTCGAAGGTTAGAAATAGTTGGTCCCTCTAGAAATGAATGTTCTGCTCTCAGAGATGGCTCGGGTACAACTTCCTTTTCCCCGATCGCCTCAAATGACCTTTCCTGGTGAAGTCTTTGCCTTCGCACTGGCGGTGGTGGCTCCAAGTTTACCAGCGGGAAGCCTAAAATCCTTCATGACCAACAGAGCTCTCGATCTTCCTCTGTGTGAGAATATCAACGACACAGTAAGGATTTCTAATATTGAATACCAAAACATGCACTAGAAAAACTTCCTATGAGATGCAGCAAGCAAACCACTATTACTAGTTGGAAGAACAGTTACAACAACCAACACTAGAGCAACTTACCGGTGCAAGTGTAACTCAAACACGAAAGCACCCTCTGGGTATACTCTACAAAGAATGGCCCGATGTCTATGCTAGGTACTACGGCATACCCTCGCAATCACCACTATAAGTCACTAAAATAAAAGGCAACTAAGTTTCCATCTTGTGAACAACTACCAGGTGGGTACAATCGACAGTTTGGTGGACACCAATGAGCAGGGTATCAATCTTGAAACCTATCGAGGGTATCGAAAGAAAGTGTTACGGAAGACAAATGAGGACCTCAAACTGATTCTATACCGATGAAGCTCTATGACAAATGCGATCAACGTAATCCAAAGATAAGTCCTCTCTATGCGTTCCTCCGCTACGATTGGTCTGGCTTTGGAGGGGTTATTTCTACTACATGTCCACACACGACCTTGTGTTTATCCCCTATGTTAGAGGGGGGTCCCAGATAATTTCCACATTACTGGACTTTTTCACTCCCTAGCACAGAATCCTATGTTTTTTTTATAGCCTTGAAGAGTTTCCTTTCCAACCTAAATCAAGGCTCTAGCCTAATCTAGTTGATGGACCCTACAAACATGAAAATCTGATTAATTTGAATTCAACGTTAATTTTAAGTGGTTTATCTTAAGTCAAAGGAACATAAATAAAACTGATGGTGTTTGTAAAGAGACGAAAGAGAAGAACAAATGTTGGAAACAAAATTACTTTTTTTCAACGAACAAAGAGTTGCAAATCGAACACTCTTTAACCAACTTTTCTAACTAACTTTTCTTTCTAATATCTTTGGAAAGGAAAAACTCAAGACTGAATTTTTCTCGACTACGATCTACTTAACTTCCTAAGTATTCAGTAAAGAACTTCAGAAAGCACTCTTCTTTCTCACAAGTAAAGACAACTAACCTAAATACTTAACTGAACAAGAAACTATAAACTTCTTTTTTTTTATGCTCCAAAATAAGAAACTTAAAAATGAATTCTTTTATTTCCTTTTAAAGNTGTTAGAGGGGGGTCCCAGATAATTTCCACATTACTGGACTTTTTCACTCCCTAGCACAGAATCCTATGTTTTTTTTATAGCCTTGAAGAGTTTCCTTTCCAACCTAAATCAAGGCTCTAGCCTAATCTAGTTGATGGACCCTACAAACATGAAAATCTGATTAATTTGAATTCAACGTTAATTTTAAGTGGTTTATCTTAAGTCAAAGGAACATAAATAAAACTGATGGTGTTTGTAAAGAGACGAAAGAGAAGAACAAATGTTGGAAACAAAATTACTTTTTTTCAACGAACAAAGAGTTGCAAATCGAACACTCTTTAACCAACTTTTCTAACTAACTTTTCTTTCTAATATCTTTGGAAAGGAAAAACTCAAGACTGAATTTTTCTCGACTACGATCTACTTAACTTCCTAAGTATTCAGTAAAGAACTTCAGAAAGCACTCTTCTTTCTCACAAGTAAAGACAACTAACCTAAATACTTAACTGAACAAGAAACTATAAACTTCTTTTTTTTTATGCTCCAAAATAAGAAACTTAAAAATGAATTCTTTTATTTCCTTTTAAAGAAAGTAAAAAGGGAAAAGTGAAGAAAAGAGGAGACCAAAAACCAACTTCTAGTCCACTGTGGCTCGTAGAGAGTTACTGATAATACTAAACAAGTTAATAAAAAAAAACTCACAAAACTTGTCTCAAACCCTAATCAATAAAACACAAGAAATATTGATAAAGAAAAAGCTAACTATTCTCAGACCTTGGCCAAAGACTACAAGAAACAGAGACGAGGGCTAAATCAAGAAAACCCCTGAGAAATATGGCTTCATTAGGGGAAGATGATGACTACCTCTCCTTTAAAAAAATAATTACTGACACATACACACAACTGATACTTCAGCAGCGTGCGTATGTACGCGGGTTGTCCAAATATAGGGTGCATATGTACGTGTGAAGACCCACTATCAGCCACACACACCTCTATGAATTCTCTAAAAAGAAAAATTAATAGTCAAGCAAAGTAGGCAGGGAGTACTAGTATGGAAGACCAAAATCGCTTAAAGACACAAAAATTTACAGAGAACTCAAAGAGGTAATTAAACCAATTAAAACACCAAAAAAATCCCCAAATAACCCTAGAGGCTCCCCAGTATGGTCGCCAATTCTTCTTTGGTGGGAAAACCCCCCTACGAAATACACTAGGGTATTAAATTCTAGGCATAGATAAATGTGTAAAGTCTCCTACTTTTAACAACTATCCCGACAATACCCCACATTCATGTATAAAGTACAAAGTATAGGGATCTGGTAGTCTTATCTTGAACTCTGTGTCCAGTGTCGATCCATTTGCATTCGGTCGCTTCTTGACTGCAAATTTCCTCTCAAGGATGACCTGCATTCACCAAAAGACAAACAAGAAACTACGAACATGTATTCTATATATTGAATAGTAGGTTAGATGTCATAACAAAATGTAAATCAAATATCAAGATTGAACACATCATGTGGCGGGACAGAAAAAGTACTTCTTTATATTAATCTCACAAATTCAGTTACAAAATGAGATCAATGAATATTCCTCTAACTCGGTCTAGGGATCCTCTTCACCAAGATCCAACTGAATCCATGTATATTTCTCCTCTTTAGCTCTCTTTAGGAAATGGATTAAGCTAGTAATGGAGGAAAAAATCTAGAATAGAGAATTTTGGCTCAAAACTCACAATGTGGTTGCAAATTCTTGGGGCAAGGAGGGATTATGAAATGGGAAGACTTTCACTGCTTTCATTCTTCTCCTTGGAATGGGACCCCAACACCTTCTTTTATATGCAAAATAGATAGTTATTTGGTTGGGTGATGGGCTATGGGCGGTCAATTGGTTAGGAAAATACCCAAAATCTCGTATTACCTTGCAACTTTTTATTTTTTATAAAAATTTTGTGGGTATACACGGGCTGTAATGGTGTAGATAGCATATGCACGTCATCTTGAATGGCACATCAAGCATACATATGTGGGAAGTAATGGTGCAGGGTGCATACATCTTCAAAAAAAGTGTTTTTTAAGAAGAGCTTTCAGTGATAGCTTGGCAAAAATGGCAAGTAAGATGGCATGATGCGAGGTATGAATATATGGTGCAATTTAGGGTTATAAGACTATTCCTAGATGACTGCAAGGATGCGCAGGACCTAGGAATAGAGTTTCACTATTCATGGCTAATCGCATTGACAGCCTTCATGGGATGGAAAGAGCCAAGGTATGTATTTTTCGGCACCAGACCCAAACTGAATCAAGGAGAGAGATATTTGTTGCTCAAAGCCAAGCTAGAGGCCAGTATAAAAATTAAAATTGGGCCATATTTGAAGGATACCTATGAGAACTTCAGGGAGAAATCTCCAATATGTGGAGAATAACACCAGAGGTCGTCACGCGGTATAAAGACATAGCTAATTTATAGGCCACAAAACATACAATGTGGATACAGGCGAGGAGGTATCGTGATAAACAATGGCTACAGATGCGCTCCTATATCAAAGAGGGTGACATCAACATGGTCATCAATGAATGGGACGATGAGTGGAAGACTCTTGTCCTTACTTAGGAATTTCCAGAAAGAACAAGAGAAGAAGAGGAAGGTCAGGGGGAGACCCAACCAAATAAAATTTAAGTGCCCAAAAAATGTAGAATAGGTCAGGGAAAAACAACACCAAGAAACGAAAGGCCAACCAGCCAAGGACAAACAGCCGTGGCCAGCCAAGGACCAACAAAAATAGGTCGAGCCTGCGCAAGAGGCCACAAAAATTCCCAACCCATAGGAACCAGGGACAAAAGAGAGACCATCCATGAAAATAGGATACACACACAAGAAGTCAAAAGAATAAATAATATTGCGAGAGTATACGATCACGAATGACGATGGAGAGATGATAGACTGAATGGTCCAGGATTTTCTATCCAAGGATTTTGACCATGTTGCGCACCACAGAGACAGGATTCAACAGGATTTGGAAGACATGCAACATCTCCTCAAGCAAATCGGGGAAGTACACACAACAAGAAGCAGCAGGGGACTAGAACCATCAACACCTCAGAAAGAGGAAAGAGTGGAAGAAGAAGAACGATATCTAGTCCACTCACTACCGCACCTGAATGAAACATTCCATATCATACCCAGTATGCTACGAATGGATGAGATTGTGGGGAAAAGAAACCTGAAGGACTTAATCCAAGTCCAGCTGGTGTTGATGTGGATGTCAACTAGGGCACTCCACAAGTTGTAGGTTAGCATAAACAATGAGGTTAAGTCTCACGCACACAAAGGCGTAGTCAAACTACAGAAGGAAATAGAGAAACGGGACACACTGGAAATAGTCTATGAGTAGGATAAATCTGAGACCTAGGAGGAAAGGGAGCACATAAAATGACTCGAGAAGAAAGTGGCAGGAAATTATGAGAATATTCCACAGGCCACATGGAGGGATGAAATTATAGCAGCAGAGAAGATTGATCAGATTGCATATTGGTTTTACCAATTATAATAATGGGTAAATATCTAGCTCCCTTATCTCACACTCAATCCTAGGCTGTAAACACATGTGACTTACAACCACCCATTAAATCTATCTCGGGTGATATTGTGCAACACATTATGTGTGTTTTGTTGCCTTTTGGTTTAATAAGAGGGTCGATAGTTTTAGAGGCTTTGTTGGAAACCCGACAAAAATGAACCCTGGGTCAATAAACTCAGACAGTGGGTAGAAGAAGGAAGTAAACCAAGATAGAGCTAGGTCTATATTTAGACGATGAACTAGAGCTTGACATAGAACATGACCTAGACCATGACATAGAGCTAGAGCTAGATTTAGACGATGACGTAGAGCTTGACGTAGACCATGACATATATCCCCTAGCTCCATCTAAGCGTATTCATAACTTATACTCAACTCTGAACCCCCCCAACACGCTAGTCTTGTGTGCACTATGTATATACCTTTTGTACAACCCTTGCACCCACATCATCCACATCTTGGTCCTCTAACCAATGACCATTGCTCTACCCTTGCAAACACTTTCAATCGTAAACCCTTAGTACTTAGTTGTCCCCATACCCCTATACATATTTATTCATAAATATGTTTGGTCTATAATAAATAGTCTACCCGTTGCTTAAAGAGAACACACATACTTTTGTGAATTTATTGAGCTATAGTTATTGGTCATTTATGCTCAAGAGGAATGTGTGGACTTTAGTGCACACACATTCTAGGAATGCATATGCGTACGCATTCCTGATGGGCATTGTTTGGTGCCAATAACACTCGATCTGAACATCTCTTTCAAGGCTAACAAAAACTCCATGACATCTTCAGACAAAAATATCTCACACAAACATTATAGGAGAATTTGGAAGACAAATTTGTCAAGTGCAATTGGAATTGTTGTTTGTATCTTGTTGTGTCTTCTTGGAATTGGAAGACAAATTTGTCCAAGTGTAGTTGGAATTGTTGTTTGTATCTTCTTGAGTCTTCTTGGAATTGGAAGACAAATTTCTCCAAGTCCATTTGATTTGTTGTTTGTATCTTCTTATGTCTACATGACATTGGAAGACAAGATTGTCCAAGTGCAATTGGAATTGGAAGAAAACTTTGTCTAGGTGCAATTGGAATTGTAATTGGAATTATTAGATGTGTCTTCTTTTGTAATACATAAAAAAAAATCTCCACTTGGTTGTTCCTTCTTACATAATGCGAAGACAAAATTGTGGTGGTTGTTTGGAAGCCAATTTTTATCTTTAAACGTGGGGAATTGACGGATTTAAGAAATAAATTCCTCGAGAAAAATGAAACAGATCTAAAAGGTAGAATAAGAAAGAGAAAAATCAAAGTTATGTATGTCAAAGAATAGGATTTCATAAGAGGGAAATCCAATTTCTAGTAGAATAGCTGCCTCCATTTTTTCTCCTCCATCACTAAAAGAAAAGAGCAATATTTCATTAGAGAGAAATCCATCTAGTATCTCATCAAGAGAACTTATTGTGGATGACCATGTGATGGAGCATTTTCTTGGATCTAATTATAAAATGGATGAAATTAGAGAAGCAACTGGTGTACAACATTATGGTGAAGAACTTCCTATGGTGCAATCTCTTGTTGGATAGTAAATTGTTCCAGAAACAAGTCAATCCCATGTCGAGTCTCCTCCAACAATTTACCCGCCAACGATTGAACGGGAAAGATCTGGAACATTATTAACTCCACAAGAGGGAGGTCAAGAGTGCCAAACTAGGGGTTCATAGTCCCTACCTAGAATAAGGGTTCATCCTTTCAGAAAAGGGGCTCAATGAGAACAAAAATACAAGCATAGTTTATGAAAAATGGCCACAAATCACACTTGTGGACTCTTTAAAAACTCTATCAATAGGAGCGCATGAGCGTTCCTAAGAATGCACACACATTCCTAAGAATGTGAATGTGTTCTTAAGAATGTGCACACATTATTGCCACTAAACCTACATGGAAAACCTTATGGCATTTCAATCACCTCCAAACCTAAGGGTTTAGGAACATGTGGGGGTTACCAAGAATGCAAACACGTTCTTGCTCCATGGCTTACCACTTTTTCAGCAATTAACTTCGTGCACTTACCCCTATGATTTCACTCTCTATGGTTATTTTTCCTCTGTCCCAGTAGAGTTCACCATTCCTTGGGTCATTTTCAATTACTTGGAAACTTCACATTGGCTTGGATCAAATTAATTCCTTCTTGAGTCAATTTCTCATTGGTTTGGTGAATTTGGTACTTACTCGGTTGAATTCATTTTTCCTTGGTCAATTTTTTTTCGACTTGATTCAACATCTCACTTCACTTGTCGAATCAATTTAGTTTAATCTCAATGATGGGTCGTACATGGTTTTACAATGAATGATTTTACATGACTATAGGAGGTCGTTCACATCACATTGGAGGAACGTACATTATCCACCAATAGAGATTACAACCAGGTGGTCTCTTGGCAAGTCATGGATGTTTTCAAGAGCCACCCGCATTCCACATGTGTGTTTCTCAAGGCTTGGCAGTGACTGATCTTCCATGAAACTTTAATCAACTCATGCAGTGATTTAGAATGGGCTAGATTCCTCATAAACTACACTAAGTTATCTTTCAGTTATAAATGAAAATTCTCTATTAATGAGTTTTGTAACAACATGATGCATGCTTAACCAAATGATGCATGATTCTTAATAAATGTGAAATATGAGGGGTGTGATACATTGGACTAGGGGAAAATTCTAATTAAATTGGGACTAGTTAATATGTTGGGTATGCTAATTCCAGGGTGGAACTAGTAGTAACTACAACACCTACCATTAATCTGGAATTCCATATTACTTTTAGTTGTAAGAACATATAAACCTAGAAAACCATTATTGGAGTCTAATATTTGATAAATTATGAGATGAATTTNGTGGTCTCTTGGCAAGTCATGGATGTTTTCAAGAGCCACCCGCATTCCACATGTGTGTTTCTCAAGGCTTGGCAGTGACTGATCTTCCATGAAACTTTAATCAACTCATGCAGTGATTTAGAATGGGCTAGATTCCTCATAAACTACACTAAGTTATCTTTCAGTTATAAATGAAAATTCTCTATTAATGAGTTTTGTAACAACATGATGCATGCTTAACCAAATGATGCATGATTCTTAATAAATGTGAAATATGAGGGGTGTGATACATTGGACTAGGGGAAAATTCTAATTAAATTGGGACTAGTTAATATGTTGGGTATGCTAATTCCAGGGTGGAACTAGTAGTAACTACAACACCTACCATTAATCTGGAATTCCATATTACTTTTAGTTGTAAGAACATATAAACCTAGAAAACCATTATTGGAGTCTAATATTTGATAAATTATGAGATGAATTTAGATCTTAATCATTACTATATAAATCAATTTCATCACCTTGTGTTATCTGGCTTGGTCATAGAGAAGGCATTTGGTTTCATGATTCCAAATATACATTATGAGTGTTGGGAATGAAAAAACAGATGCCAAATTTCACCTATTTTGATTAAAGTGAGTAAATAACTAATGCACATATAGTGATGAAGCATTTCACTTTACTATCACCTAAAGATAGAGCATTGCAAGAATGAAAGAGCCAATTTGTGTGTTCCTAACTTGATATCTCCAGGAAACTGAATATAGAACAAGAAGAACTGAAGACACTTGGAGCCATATTGAGGATCTTGAGTTCTAAGTCTTTTATTATTGTTGGCATTGTAAGCCAATTGCTTTCATGTAGGCTACACCCAAGAATAACCATCTTGAAAAAAATATCTTCGCATAACTCCAATACTAGAGATATATCCTACCAAGACATTTTTTATCTTAATTATTTCTTAGGAATATTTACCTTGACCATTAATTTGTAACTTGACTATGTGATTGGGAAAACCATAGAGGAATATTTACCTTTATATTCTTGGGATTCGAGTTTGTCTCGGTCAAATTTTAGGACATTATTAAATTTCCTTGGAATTTCATGCAATTGTCCATCCATATTGAGAGCTCCATGGGCCCTCCATTGAGGTATAACTTCTATGTGGACCACGTTTTCTCTCATTAATTGTTCTATGGTAATTTCTGGTGTTCAATAAAGAAACGTGCAACCCTAATCAAAGGTACTCAAACTTCTTTTAAAGTGGTTTCAATGAAGTCTTCTATGGAATTAAAAAAAAAGTCAGGATCTATGTTGGAACATTCTACACAGTTTTCTTTCCTCCTAAGGAGCATATAGGCTATATGTAGTTTTCCAAGAAGCTTTGTGTAGCATGTGTAATTCTATGGGTTTCATGGAGCTCTTCCCACAGTATGCAAAACCAAGTCTCGGTATGTATTTCAGGACTACCAGAGGAACTTCCAAAATTAGGCTTTGACTCTTCATATATAAGTTATTTTTCAGACTCATCTAGGAAACAAGATAGGTTGGGGGATTACTTGTTGAACACAAATTTCGGTTATTGTTTAATTCATGTATATAAGCCATAAAAGTTGTCTCTCCTTCTAGCGCAAATTCTTTTGATGGGTTCAATTTCACTCGACAATAGCAAGGGGTTCTCCCCATTACACATTCCCAACTAGACTATACATCATTTGGGTTAGGAGACCCATCCAGAATTTGGACCATTTTCCATTGTTTTAGGGGTTTTGGGCCAGTTGCACACGAGTTTGTTGGTAAGGGTGGATAGTGAGTGGATAATCAATGTAAATATGTAGATGAATACCATGTATGAAATGCAAGATAAATTAATACTAACCTACTTTAACCTATCCTAGCTATGATCATACTAAAGTGACTAGTGAGTTGTAAGTTGAAACCAAATCATGCACTACTTCTACATAGATAATTGATATAAGAGAGAAATATCATAAACATGTGTATACAAATACACATAACCATATTAGTTTAGACTGCAATAATGTAAAAATTAACAACCCACAAATCTAAAGGCATTAATATATTTAAATAAATACTTTAAATCGAAGAATAACACAGATTGTACGAGAATTAATCTATAACAACATAGCATTCTTATAGTCCACATGAATAGTGTCCATATTCACCAGAAGTAGTTCTTTGCTCAAATATGTTCATACATAATAATTCATTGTATAACACCTCACCCTCAGGGCTTCTAAATATTCATCAACAAAGTATAAGTCCTTGAATCAGTTCTTGAGTCTATATATTGCTTGAAAAGCAAAAAAAATATGTATCAAATGGGGTTCTATTCTATTTTATACAAATGTTTAGTAACCCCTATGTGATTATTCATCTTCTTCTTGGAAGAGTAGTTACAAAACTCGTTCACCTTCTCATTTCTAATGAAAAGTGTGCAAAATAGGATGAAATTGGGATTAGTTAGAAAAAGGAAAAAATAAAAGACAGGTATTTTCTCTACTTCTTATGGATTTCTACTTCTTAAGTGTGTCATCCAAAATTCCAACTGATTATATAGCGATTTGATCCTTCTGTAAGTTAGTTGTTCTAATGTTGCGTTGATCAACACGATATTGTGTTCAAGGGTGCCCATATAATTTTTCAGTTTTTTCATGAAGGATTGTACCATGGTATGAAGCTTTACTTGATGTAGAAAGTGTTGATGACTGAGATCTATGGAGACAAAGGTAGTTGCTTCAACCACTTCCTTTCTATGATTAGTTTTGTCATGTATTGTATTCACTAGTTCTTCTGACACAAGGTTCTTCCCAAGTTCATCTAATCTTGGGAGATGACCATTCATGATTAGTGCTTGGGAAGATTTATGGATCCTTGAGTAGATTGCCTTGGATTTGGTGACTTCTCTATCAACCTTTTGTCCTATCTTCTAGAAATGGTCTAGTGCATATAAGTTTGTCTTTCTCGCCACCTTTGATGGCCGGTCCTGTGAATGAGACATGGGTAACTATTGAGATATGTATTCCTTCAGTTACTAAAACTATATTTACCCTCTCTTGCACGATTCTACTAGTATTACTGTTATAAGTGAAGATCTTTATATCAAACACTTCACTCAGCGAAAACAACTCACAGAGCTAGAGTCCTAAACTGCTACTAGTCAAATTTGTTTCTTAACTATAGCATCTGTTCCTGGCATGTCCACCTCCGAGGAACGTGTGTCACCCCTCCTTTTTTTTGCATTTTTATTTTGTCTTTATTCTTCAACAAATTTGTCTCCTGCTTCTTTTTCTACTTTCTCTCTTGTCTTTGCTTCTTCTCATTCCTTTATTTCTTTTTATGTTGCGGGTTTTTCTTCTACTTTAGTTTTATCTCTAGCTTTGTATATTTCTCTCTTTTGCGTCATTTTTATTGTTTAAAATATTTTCTTCATCTCTCCTCTTTTTCTTTGTTGGTGATTCTTCTTATACCTGTGTAGATCCTAAGTTTTTTGACATGGAAATAGGGGAAATGTGTCGAGTCTCTTCGTGTTCTGCCTCTTTCATGGTTGCTTCCCTTTCTTTTTCCACATCTGTAATTCTTCCTTTCGGTTGGCCATGACTATTGAGAATAACTTCATTGTATGTCCTAGCATATTTGTGTACTTCTTCCTCTTCCCAAAGTTCTTTAGTATACTCATATGACATCCTGACATTATTGAAATATTCCTTGAAAAAAAATTTAGGATCATGTCTCCTGAATTTCTCTTGTCCAATGTGACACGAAAGAAGGGTATCTACTTCTTCCGAGGCTTGTCTAGTATTTTCAAAGAGTAGTTGTCGATCTACAAAGGTAGTGGGGTACAAATTTGTTTATTCAATCTATACAACATCCCTATGACTCCGTGTATAATATTATGATATGCTTCTTCGTGAAAGATGAGCTTGTGAGGTACCAATAGTGGAAGTAAATGTGGTGGCTTTGTCGTGCCATATATTCTTATATAAGTACCATGCTCCATTAGATACCCATCCACAACCATTTTTATAACTACTATGGACTTGTTTGTCATAAAGGGGGAGTGGTGCAAAAGATGAACTCATATAAGGGAGAAAGGAAGTGTTCACAAATACTTTAGTATTCCACATAGTATTTGTGCTAGGAGAGCACTTTGAAATATATGTGGATTGTGGGATAGATAAGCAACCAACTTCATCCCATGTTAGGATAATTGTGAGATACACATATTATGTCTGATAACAATAGTGAGATTCTTAGAAAATATGTTTGCCCGATTAAATGAAGTCCACACATCTACCGAAAAATAAATCAAAGGGGAACAATGTTGCATCAAGTTCCCCGTATAACTTGCATAGCCTAGATACAAAATATTGGTAGGGTCTTCTCAAGGCACTCGTGGGGTACCGCTTTTTAGGCCTGTATTTAAACTAATTTTCTGCTTTATACCATGTTGGAAATAAGTCCTTCGGTGTATACTCAATCTCACTCAGGAGTTCACCATCCAATCTTTTACTTCCCTCCTCAATTTGAAAAAATTTGGATAAAAAATCCGGCCTAAAAGAAGCTATGGGCTCTTTTCTTGCATTGTAGACGTATCTACGGCTTATGTAGTTATTCTTCAAAATCGAGGAGATGGAATATGTATAAGGAAATATTGTTGGAGGTGATGATACCGTGAATATCCTTGATTTCCTAATGTTCCTGAATGCTTGTAGCTCATCTAGATCTTCAGCTTTGGAAGAGAAATTGATTTTTTGAATATGTTATAAAATTCTCCCCATTTCAAGGTTTCTCCATCATTTTCGAGAAGTCCATCCATGTCATCATATATGAACCCAACAATCTCTATCTCTGGTGCTTGTTGGTAACTTCTAGAGGCTTCAGCTCCGGATGCCTTTCATGTCGTTTTATTTCAGAGTGACATGTTTGAACCTGAAAAAAAAGATAGGTTTAGAGCATATAACATGATATAATATACCATTTGAAATGCAACTACAAAAATGAGTAGAAATACCAAAGCCATTGAGACTATTTAGAAAATAGAGAGTTGGCCTCTGAAGATATTAGGGTAAAAAGTATGCGTGCTTAAGCACGTGGTAAAACTTGGGGAGGAAGGGCTCGAGATTAGGTTTTGAAAAATGAAAACAAAGGTAGAGAGGTTAACTTTTCCCATGAGTGGTTGGTGTTAAGTGTTCTGATAAAGTGAAGAGATGGTAGAACTCCTCCGACATGGTCTAAAGAGTTATAACAAAGTATTCCTAGTTGCTCAGGGAGGTTGTTTGCAACTCCTCTGAACTTATCGGAGGAGTTAGTAATAACTCTGTTAGTTTCAATGTTTCTGATATTTGAAACTCTTAAGGGGTTTCCTTGAGAAAAGCATAAGAGTTTTGGGAGAGGGGCGGTGGACGGGTTTAAAGGTTGGAAGAGTCCCTTGGAACTGTTCCAATCGAAACCTATACGCAAATACAAGGGCTTTGTGTAATATTTTAAAAGAGGACTCGAAA